>MU160912.1:0-10846 GCA_015888305.1 Antheraea pernyi
AAATATACCATGAATATAAAGTAATCAAGGTCAAAATAACTCAGTACTTTGTTGCATTTAATTCTACACGACTCGTTTAATAACAATATATTAATATTATTATACATAGTCTACTAGCTAGTTACCGCGGTTTCGTTTCAGAAGAAGAAAAATGCGCAAAAATCATGTTTTAACTCAGTACTTTGTTGCATTTAATTCTACACGACTCGTTTAATAACAATATATTAATATTATTATACATAGTCTACTAGCTAGTTACCGCGGTTTCGTTTCAGAAGAAGAAAAATGCGCAAAAATCATGTTTTCAGATGAAGCTCATTTCCACCTCAGTGGTTATGTCAATAAGCAAAACTGCCGCATTTGGGGCTCAGAAAATCCACACGTAATCATGGAAAAGCCAATACACCCAAAACGCGTGACTGTTTGGTGCGGTATGTGGTCCAGCGGCACCATTGGTCCATTTTGGATAAGTGCTACCTACGCCAACCATCCAGAGATAATTAACGACCTAAAGAAGATGTCGCCATGGCACCCATTGAGGGCCACACCTCCCAAAATGTCATGAAAAATTGGGTCGACAGAATGGGCAACTGCAAAGCCAGCCGGGGCAACGATATGCATGAAGTGAACCTCCACTATTAAACCGCAATGTTGGAACTATTCAATAAAAAAAAGTGAAAAATATCCACCCGTCTTTTTTTATAGCAATTTTAAAATGCAACAGTTTTGTGTATTTTCCCTTATAACGTATGCATTAATTATGCGTAAGCATATCCTCGAGTCACATTTAGTCTTGGTTTCATTAAAATCGGTTCACTCTATCAAAAGTTATTGTAATTTTAATGAGGACGCGACTTAAGTACGAGAGAAAGGTAGATCAGTAAATGGATTTAATACATTCAGTTGCTTTTATTAATCACAGATTTTTACATTATCTGTCACACTAAACATTATAGTAAATCATTTGCGGTTCAAGCTATACGCCTATGGAATGCACTCCCTTGTGATATTAGGCAAGCAAGATCCGTGACATTATTTAAAAAATATCTCCACCGGCTGTCGCTGTCGTAATATAACTATTCTACTGCATCATTTCTTTTTTCACTTTTATATATAGTTTTTGTAATTCTTTTTGTCTATTTATATTGTCATCCGGTATTTTTGAAAATAAAATGTCTCCTTAGGTTTGCCTGGAAGAGATCGCTCTAAGCGATAAGCCCGCCTAACTGTACACATATAGTAAACTGATGTCTAGTTTTGTATATTTTCAACGTGTGTGCAATAAAGAGTTTTATTATTATTAACGTGGACGGAGTTGCGGGAACAGCCAGTAATATAATAAAATCACAGTGTTTGTCCATAAATAGTAATAAATTATTCTATATTTGTTTAAAGCTATTAATTGAACTCATATTTACAAGAATAGTAACAATAGGATAAAGAGAGGCTTGCGTACTATTTACTTGACTTCGCTGCCATCGTGTGACATCGTGCAAGGATAGTTGGGAGATATGGTTATAAAGCCAATTGCAGGATGAAAAAGAGGAGGTTTAGGGGACGTTCGTAAAAAACACATCACACAAAATGTTATCATATTAGAACTCCTCCCAACCCTTTATCACTTTGTCACATTTTCTACGACCCACATCTATCATTATTGCGTCACGAATGTTACATCCTCCCGTACTATATACATACATTACGGACACTCCCGTTATTTAGTAAGTTGGCTTTTTTAACTTGGTTATCGTTCACATCGTTAGATTATAGCCTAAAAACAAAAGAAAAAAATGTTTGACGCCCAAATCAAAGTTTCTCCGTCCCAATGGATCATAGTATTTTTTATCATAGGAAGCAAACGAACCTGTGGGTCGCCTGATGTTGAGTGATCACCGCCGTTCATAGACACCAGCAACACCAGTGGAATCGCAAGTGCGTTGGCACCCTATGTTTGGGGGTGGGGGGAAGGAAAGAGGAGGGGGAAGAGGGGATGTGGGCCTCAGGCGCTTTCACTGATCGAACGAAACGCAACAATGCAAGCACTATTACTTCAGATGGGTGTTTCTGTGTGTCGGGTGGTAGTACCCCGGGCGAGCCGACCCATTCATGCTGAAACCAGTAATAGCTTCAGCGTGGCTCTACCACCTACAAAATCACACTACAAAAATCACCAATACGTCGTGGTTGAACCCAAACCTTCATTTGGAAAGAGGCCTATGATCCTGCAGCCAAACTCTTGCAGGAGGATAATGACAATGAATCTGTCTATTTGTTGTGATAACCACTGGTTCGAGAGAACTATCTTTGTTTTATTCTTCCATTCGTTTTATAAGCGGCTTGCCCTGTGGAATATCAATCTCATGTCCGTAGCTTTGAACCCCGGCATGTACCAATTTTTCAGAATTCGCGTACAATTACTAATTTAAATTGGTAACAGTATCGGCTGACGGTGAAGGAAAACATCGTGTGGAAACCTAAACCTGAGAAATGTTCTTGAAGTACTGTCGTATGTGCCTCACCTTGCTTCGTGAAGAGGCTTATGATCCTGCAGTGGATCTCTTATAGGCTGGTGATACCTCTGAGGATAACAGATGAAGCTATTTAGATGCGGTAACACTATCTCCAATATATTGTACGAAACAACAAAACAAACTAGAGTATACTGACTGCATAGATAGAGTATTGTTTTGAACCACTAACTTTACTGTGAACTATCGCTTGTGAATTACAATCCCGCATATAACAATTATTTGTATGAAACGCACATTCTTATTCCGAGTTTGTGTTTACTTACATTCCTCGCAAATTTTTTTGACCGCCTTGAATATAGTTGCGCTGAACACAGATTCACATAAAAATACGAATTATATAATACTTTGGGCTAACGCTAACACGCAGTGGAAGCTCTCAAAAGGAAAAGATACGATTTTGAAACATTCTTCATTAGTGCTCCGCTCCTATTCGTCTTAGCGTTATGATAGACTATAGCCTTCCTCGATAAATGAGCTATCTAACACTGAAAGAATTCAAATGAGACACCAGTAGTTCCTGAGATTAGCGCGTTCAACCAAAGAAACAAACAAACAAACCCTCCATTACAAACAAACAAATCCTAATATTAGTATAGATGTATAACACTGAGACAATTGAAGCATAAATAAATGTTAATTTTAGATTCGTAATTTCCAAATTTATTTTCCAAACCAACCAAACCAAATATCTACACAATACATATTGAAAAGAGACGTCGAAAACGAAACCTACATTTAATACTGAAAATTAAAAAGAAATAGGTCTTTAAATTAGAAACAATCAAACAAAACAGTAATCGAAACGGTTAAAACAATAGAAATCAGAACAAATAGGAAAAAAAAGAAAACACGATAAATGACTACGTACTTCCATTTGTACTATAAATAATATTTGTTTAATTCATAACATGAAAGAATAATAGACAATAACCAATAAATTAACACAAATACACATATGTATTATATTTGTCGAATAGAAATAAAATTAATTGCATTTGCACAGATGTTGGAAAAATAATTATAAAGCAGGGCCCTTTGAATTGTTTACACAGTTTGTAATCTAATATAAAAGGGGTAGCTGGAGTCGTACTATCACAGTGAAACTGACTTCTTGGTCTATATGGAGTCAAAGATGCATCTGTCGACGCAATGGTTACTGGTGCTTGTGCTCGGAGTAAGTTATATTCTTTGCATTTCTATTTCTTTGCTTCTTTAAAACTGAATGCTAATTAAACTAGCTTTTGCTTTCTTCTTCACATCAGCCTTGTTTTTTTCGTACTGACTAACGTTATTAACCTGACGCACCTTCACAGCTTTACCGGACTAATAAAGCGAGCGCTTAAGGCAATTTGCCGCTTAGCAACCAGCTAAAGAAAGCCAAAGTGTCCGAACCTCGGTTTAGGCTATTGTCTTAGATGCAACACCGCGAATATGTCTAAGCTTAACTAAGCTATCTATTCGCACATATGAGAATTCTTGAGACAAATATGTGTACCTCAAAAATTCATACATATATTTCATATCTGATGACTCGGCTAATCTAAACTAATCCAGTTTGAAAATAAGGGAAAAAATATAACCCTTCCATCATATGTGTATCTTCTACCTGTGTGTATGTATGCACGTATCATATTAGCCTGCAAGAGACCTCTTGCAAGGCCATAAGCCTCTTCCCAAAGGAAGGTATGGGCATAATCACCACTACAACCCACGCAGTATTGGCAAATTTTGAGAAATCCACAGTTCTATATGTTTCCTACGTACGGTGATACCACAAGAACATTTCTCAGGTTCAGGTTACCCCGCGATGTTTTCCATCGCCGTCAGCCAATTTAAATCAGTAAATTTACACGACTTCCTAAAAATTCATTAGTGCATGCCGTGGTGCGAACCCGCGGATATCGGATTGACATTCCATCGGTCAAACCCTCTAGACCGCCACTACTCCAGGTGGTTTTGCTTTGTTTTTGGAGTAAAGTAACATAAGAGTGTCATCAGAAATATACCACACAATTAAAGAAAATAAATGATTTACGTCACAAATCCAATAAATCTAAAGAAGTTGAAGAGGAAACACACATCAATTTTACTCTCGCGTTATAAATCACACCGATGTACAGTTTTCAAATAGTGAAAGGTCCCTATTAGAAAAAGGGCAAAAATACAATGTAACTTCGAAAATACATCAAAAACTGATTGAATACCTAGCAGTAGATTTCGAAATATCTATTACCATTAGCAATAAGGATAATATCATAAAACATCAAGTTGCTCAGACTGTTCGTTTGCCTGCTTTTGACATAAAAAAAAACCACTGAGCGTTTCAGATAATACAGTACGTCCGCTTACTATAAAGTCAGCTGCTCGAATGAAAACACGAGTCTCTTTCATAAACTCCTTGCTAATACTTCAATATCTATAATATTGCCACTAGATCTTATAATATTAGCTGTATTACTAAATAAAAGTATTGTTTTACAGGTACTGAGCTCAGGTGTAGCATCATCGCATGGTAATTGAGAATTAATTACTTTTTATTCTATAATGACTGCATTCTATGATCTGCAAACAATATGCACAACATTTGAAATGCAACTGGGCACGCCATACCTTACATGTCCACTAAAAGATAGTCAGAGTAGAAAGTGTAGAGACCCACAAGGTAAGGAATAAGAGGCAAACTCCAGGATCGCTGGATCGACGGCACACAAAAGTAGCGGACAAAGATTATATAGGTTTAACGGATAACAATAATGGAAAATTTGTAGGGACCGAGCGGTAGGGCAAGACCTCTCACTGCGGAGCGTGGTTGCGGCCATGCTCGGTAGTAAGGATAACTGAAATGCAATGGCCTCCCTCTGCGAGGAAGCCGTCTCGCAGAAGGAGATGGTGGAGAGGGTTCATGAGCCGAATCCTCAAAGTGACCCTCTCCGCCAACGGAGGACAGGCAGAAGGAGGCGGCAGTTTGACCGCCTCCTCCCACCGTAGCCGGACCTAGGGGAGATGTGTCGGGGGCCCATCTTCCTATTGCACAGGTCCGGCGGACGGAGGAGACGGCCATTGTGTACCCGGCTGTCTCCTAACAGGACGAGTCCCGGCGGCGGCGATTTCGCTGCTGGGCCAACCGCTGGGGCTGCTCGATGAAGTCTATAGAGATCTCGTGCCGCCACAACTTAGCGGCAGACGTACACCGTGGGGTTTTGGTCCACGCGAGTCGGGCATAACCCACCCTCTCCCCCGAAAGGGTATAATAAGGGATTTCCCCACGATAAAAAAAAATGGACCGATACATATTCATTTCATAGACATGTATGATTCGCATATCAAGTCAAGAATCAAATAGGAATTATTATTAAAGGGAAACTTTTTTAATCGTTTTGAGCAAGGGGAAACATTTATAGGCTGGCGTGCAACTCATGACGTCGACATGCTCGTGAGGTATCGCGCTTGCGTCAGACTAGCGACACGTAGTATAACGGCCTGTCTATATGTTATGTTCATATTTTGTATTGAGCTTGTGCAGCACATCATATGTTTGATTCATTAGTAAACTATATAGATATGTATACAATTATTGCTCGGAGTGACAATAGATATGATAACTAGACCAATGATAATAATTTCAATCTACAAGTTATGAAATGTAAATAATTTACATTATAATTGATTCAAGAATTCAAAATAAAATACAATTATTCCATTGTTTTGAGTTTACACTTCTATTGGCAGTCCTTGTGACTGCCTCCACTTTTTTACTATTAGATTCTTTGATTTACCACTGGCTGTGCCCGCAATTCCGTCCAAGTGGAACCTAATGAAAAGAAACAGTGACTTAAAAAACGTCTACATTTCTTTCGTACCTAAGTAGCATCGTCATTAAAATGACAATAACCTTTGATAGAGTGAACCGAGTTTAGATCCCATCAGACTTCGTAACTAATAATAATCATAAATACAATGGTACAACAAAATAATCCCCAGAAAGGTTGATGTCAGGCAGGCGGCCGATCGTAAAAATTAAGCAAAAATCATATACCATAACATGACAAACATGTTGTACCGACCCTACTTATGTGGGATAAGGGTAAAAAGAAGAAGAGTGAACAGAGTTTAATGAAACTAAGGCAATATGTTACTCGAGGATTTGCTTTATAATTTCCTTTAGTGCGATTTTATCATGAACGCAGTACTTTAGCTGTGATGCGTGTTGAAACAAACAGAGAGACATTTGTAAAAATGATTGTAATGTATTTATTTACATACACCAAGACACCTGCAACAATTTTTTTCACAGAAATCTAAAAAGTACATAAACGTTAAATGTACATACTCAATATATGTATAGATTTTAACACCAAAAAAATGTAAATTATCTTATTCTCTAACAGATGATTCCGGCTACAGCGGTATCGAAGTTGATTTAGACAACGTCGGGGACAGCAGACAAGATGATGGAATATATGACAGCAGTGTAAATGATTGGGACTACTACGATGATAATGACTCCTACTACAATGGTCCAGAAGACTATGACTTCAACGAAAATTCATACGAATACTATCAGAATGATGATAACGATGTAATTTATGGTGCTGGAGAAAACAGCGATTCAAGATTACGACAGAGCGATGAGTACTACAGATCTGGTAATAGTTTGGAAGGCGGTTCAGACAATGTGCAAGTTGTTGACTCCAGAGTTGACGATCAGACGGTCTCAACAACGTCGGGCCAAGAGAACTCTTACAATTCATCTGGACCTAGAAGCACTGTGGTTGGCACCAACAGGAATAACTCCTCGGGAGTAGATTCAACGACCAGCGACCAATACTTTGGAACAGGCAGAACTATTATTAGTGAAATTGATACTGATTCTAGAAACTCGCAACACACTGACAATCACTATTCCGATGACTACGCTACCTTAGATGATTCTGAAAACAGAAACACCGAACACCAAAGACATAATCATTATTACGCAACTCCTGATGTTACCTCTATTGAATCTGAAAGCAGCGATAGCACTGAGGATGACTACAATTCTGACTACCACGACAGAGATGGCAGAGTTTCTACTAGAAGTGGCACCGACGCCAGCAGGAGTGAAGAATCGAACACGTTTTACTCTGATAAAGATAAATATGTGGTATCATCAAGCGACGTTAACAGTTCTGCCCATAACGATAACAGTTTCACCTCAGACGGTCACGAGACTGTGTCTAGTCAAAGTGCAGATCAATCAGAATCTGACAATGAGAGTGATGTGATTATAGATAGCCATGGTGCTAGAACTTACAGATCCAGCCATAACCAGAACAGTAGGTCTTCCGGTACTTCAACCACAGTTGATGGTAGGTTCTCCTTTTTAGTTCTTAATCTAAAGTATCCAAAATTCAAAGAGAGATCCAGTTCCATTTATCATGGCATTTAAAACGTTTTTTCTAGGGAGTAACACTGAGTGCAGTGTGGACCGTTGGGGCGGCACTACAAGGTTGAGTAGCATTGTACGATCCCTTGCCGCCTCAACAATTACGGTCTGTCGGTACATCGTGGGGGTTTAGTCCGTGCGAGTCGGACAAAACCCACCATCTTCCCCGGGAGGGTTGCGTATCAATAAGGGATTTCCCCACGTTAAAAAAATGGTATAAACCCATAGTAGAAGCAAAGAGAGACTTTGTTTTGTAACATTTACTAGCAGATACCCTGAGTCGGTTCTTTTGCTGGACAATATCGTGATCAAACCATAGCATTGTGGTAGGGTTTTTTCTAACTCCACCCGGCTAGCTACCACCTTCAAGTTGTAAATCTGTCGCCAAGCACCTGTTGGTGTGTGTTTTTTTTTTATAGTAGCACGACAAAATGACTGCGCTGTGCCTGATGGTAAGCACAGTACAATCCAAAAACAACGGTGACCACCGAGTGACACATTATCCATCGCCGGTCGCTGCTGCCATGCCGGCATGCGACAAGCTGGATATGCACAGGCTGATCCCGAAACGTGACCCGCAGAAGCGAATCACTATGACGGGCTATTTCGCCATATACATGGTGGTTGCGACCCAGTCAGGCTGTAAAACCCTACCACCCCGCTTTCGCCATTGCCTCGTCCGTTATTCAGCAGAGTGCACCACGTGCAGGTGACGTTGGCTTAGGTGTCTCAAGTCTTAGATGTTATTCGACACCTTTTACACCGTTACGTTACGGTAACTGCAGTTAAGAACCAGTCCCCTCTAGATGTGGCTTGTTTACCAGCTTAGATTACGTCATCACATACGTAACATCAGATGAGATTGTAGAGTAAACTGCTAAAACCTATAAACTATTAAAAAAAAACTTTCAACACGATATCTCTTGTAATTTTATTTCAGAAGACGAGTCGTCATATCTGCCTTTCCTGCCATACCCTGGTCACGGAATAATTTACCCTGGACATATAAGTCACCCGACACACACATCACCAGGGCAACCCCAACCAGGTATTACAATCTAACATAGATAAAGATACAAACATTTTATACACTTAAAATGATTTTTCAGAAAAAATCGAGTTTAAGTTCACTTTACTGGTTTCAGTATGAATGGGTCGTCTCGTCCGGGGTAGTACCACCCTCTCAAAGTAAACCGACGTGAAATAACTGTGCTTGCATTGTTGCGTTTCGTTCGGTCAGTGAGAGCGCCGGACAACCACCTCCCTTACCCTGCCCCCCTCCCCACAAACACAGGATGGCAACGTACTTGCGATTCCCCTGGTGTTGCTAGTGTCTATGGACAGCGGTGATTACTTAACATCGCGTGACCCACCTGTCCGTTTGCCTACTTTGAAACTTAGTATTCTGGTTATTTTTTAATACAATGCTACATCTTAACGTTTTCTATCTCCCTCTCTTATTATGTATACCTTGAGAACTTTAAGAATATAGTATACAGCATAGCGTCTAGTCTCCGTGGTATGCAAATTCCGTATATGGGTCCGTATACGACAGTATAGTGGGGACGCAGACTGCTAAGTACCCTCACGTAAACACGAGACAAATAATACGGAAACTATATACAAACGCATTGTATCTCATTCTCTCACAACCTAAAATCAATATACCAGGTGAATACTTAAATGGTGACATACTTCAATCGTATAGTAGTTCATGATCACATTTAACATATAAAATAATAATACCAAAACAAACACTCATAAACAACAAAGAGAACCTTTAGTTAAAGTTTGTTAAAACGTAAAAAAATCACACCTAGGCTCAAAGAACAAAATCGAACGGGCGCTTTTCAGGGTATAATCATTACGTAACTGCTTATTGTTGGAATGCCGCACGGTCGAACAAAGGGAAGCGGGGCGTGGGTCGGAGTGCGCGGTTCGATGTTATTCAATGCTTCCGTATTTATTACACCAGTGCGCTTTTGCGTATACCACCTGATGATGAGTGTATATCAGTTTTGCGTTTCTCGAGATAATTAGGTCAAATATTAAGCACATATTTTTTTATTGATTTAAAACGAGAAGCAAGTAATAAGTTATCTGTGAAAATATTGCAACTCTTTAACCAGTCATGCTGTATACGTTTATAGCTAATTCTTTTTCGTAGCACATTTTCGATTCATAAAATCCGTCCTTAAAGAAATTTCACTACAAAAACAATTGCTCGAGCGATCACCTTTTACATTTGGTCTTATTATCATTAAAAGCAGCTTTAACTTCCACAAAGACATTAACTGGTTTTCTCTTCTAAATCCCAAGACAATAATAATATTCGGCCACCATAAAGAGCTCTGTATTGCTTTAAATTGGTAACACTATCGGCTGACAGTGAAGGAAAACCTTGTGAGGATACCTGAACCTGAGAAATATTCTTGTAGTACTACTGTATGTGGGAAAAATATAGAACTGTGGATTTCTCAGAGTTTGAAATCGCCAATACGTCGTGGGCAGTCGCGGTGATTACGCCCATACCTTCCATCGGGAATAGATAGGCCTATGGCCCTGCAGTGGGTCTCTTACAGGCTGATGACGATAATTAAGAGCTCAGCGTTTACCACGTACATTCCTGTGTATAATTGTTTGGTATAACAGAAGGTAGAAATAACCTTAAATACCGAATTCTAACTCCTGGACTGTTCAAAAGCATAAGGGTTTAAGCTCCATACACACGAATGTAGACCTTATGATAACCTTCCTTCGGGAAGTGGCCTATGACCCTGCAGTGGGTCTCTTACAGGCTGATGACGATAATTAAGAGCTCAGCGTTTACCACGTACATTCCTGTGTATAATTGTTTGGTATAACAGAAGGTAGAAATAACCTTAAATAC
>MU160912.1:40671-58592 GCA_015888305.1 Antheraea pernyi
AGTCACGGGTAAGAGCTAATTAATTACAGAACTTTAATCTTGAGCTCCAATCTTAGTTCCGTTGAAGCGTGAATACAAACTTGATTAGATCTATTTTTGTCTTAATGAAATCTTCAGTCTCTTACATTTAATGATTCGCTTAATTAGAACTAATGGATCCAATATCAATTGTTTTTGTAAGTTGACAAACAAAACAATACCACAGTTTTAGATATGTATTAGCCCGCGACTTCGTCTGGGTGGAATAGTTACTTTCGACCAGATGTTCCCAAACTTTTTTTTCTCATAGACCACTTTCAAAATTTTACTGGTTCCGGTGGACCCCTTTCAGGTTCAATACTACCATATTCCCAAAACTCGACAAAAAATATGAAGATTAGATCTAACAGTTAAACAAAAAAGTGAGAATTTATTGGTTCATTAATTAAACCCTAGACTGTCGTAAGGGACGCGCGTCCCCAGACACAATTAAAAATCGATTGTGTCTCAATTTCGCGATTCAAGAGGTCAGTTGATTGTGCTTTGAGTGGATATCAGAAAAGCAAAGTTGGCCAATCCAAAAATGTGTCTGGGGACGCGCGTGCCTTAATTCTTACTATTTTTATTTAGAAAGCTATTTTATTAGAATAGTAGTTAATAAAAATATATAAAATAGTATATTTTCTTGTATTGTATTTATTCTAATATGTAATATAATTACAATTACACATTAATAATGTAACGTAACTTCTACAATGACAATCACAAAATCATCTTAATGGAAGGGATGTGCTTGATGGATTGACAGCAAATTATCAATATTTGGCTTCAGTTTTGTTAGGAATAACCGCAAATCTCCCCGTGATATTTAATCTGCTCCTGTTTTTTGTTAAAAGATTTGTAACGACAATAAAACTTATTTCATCAAGATATGGCAAGGGAAACGCTATCAAAAGCTTTCTCGCAATTCCCCACAGTGCAGGGTATTTCTCGGGTATTTCTGCCCAACTTTTAAAGCAAAGTCCATACAATTTGATTTTTTTTTTATGTCATGGTGGCAAACGAACAGATAGGTCATTTGATGTCAAGTGATCACCACCGTCCATGGACACTAACAACACCAGAGGAGTTGCAAGTGCGTTGCCACCCTTTCGGGGGAAGGGTTAGGGGAGAGAGAGGGAGAGGAGAGGGGAGGGGAGGTGGGCCTCCGGCGCTCTCACTGACCGAACGAAACGCAACAATGCAAGCACTGTTACTTCACGTCGGTTTTCTATGAGAGGGTGGTACTACCCCGGACGAGCCGACCCATTCATGCTGAAACCAGTAATAGTTTCAGCGTGGCTCTACCACCATTAAAATTAGATATATTAGAATATATTGATAAAAACACAATAACACATTCAACATATCTACATTGATGTTAAAAGTTTTATTTTTATTTGTGTAAAACCGTCCTTGTTTTATTGTTTCGGCTGTAAGGGGTGTCGAATAACATCATAAGACTTGAGACACCCAAGCCAACCTCACCTGCACGTGGTGCACCCTGCTGAATAACGAACGAGGCAATGGCGAAAGCGGGGTGGTAGGGGTTTACAGCCTGACTGGGTTGGAACGTTGGTTGGAATACGTCGAAAAAACTCAAATTTTTTGCTACTAGGTGTTGTCGGTGAATGACACAGTGAATTGCAGTTACCCCTGGTATAATTCTTTTAAGATGACTTATAAGCCTACGATATCGCCCAACCCATAGCAAGAGCTCCATCTTTTTTTTTATGTCAAAAGACGGCAAACGAACATTTGGGTCACCTGATGTTAAGTGATCACCACCGTCCATAGACACTAGTAACACCAGGGGAGTCGCAAGTGTGTTGCCAGCCAGTGTATGGGGGAGGGGTAGGGAAAAGAGAAAGGCGAAGGGAAAGGGAGAAAGGAGATGGGCCTCCGGCGCTCTCACTTACCGAACGAAACGCAACAGTGCAAACACCGTTACTTCACGTCGGTGTTCTGTGAGAAGGTGGTACTATAATAAATATTATTCGTATCGTTATTCATTGTATAAATTAACTTCTTCAAATATTCAATGTACCAGCTCACATAGGGTCTAATATTTTTCTAAAAAAGTAATGTTTCTGAGTGGAATCAATTTTTTCTTAAAAAAATCACTCAGTACATTAAATATTGATTCACCTTTAGTGTCTGTCTCCAAAGCTTTCGCGAATAGTAGCTCTTCATGAGTTTCTTCCACCAAAACAAATCGAACATATGCCAATAATAACGATTCATTACTAGGTAAAGTTGATTCGTCGAGTTGAATAGAAAAATTAGTTGTTTGCAGATAATTACATAGGGAACGTTCAATATCACAGCTCATTTCATCAATTCGTCTTTTTACAGTATTGTTACTCAAAGGAATTCTGTTGACTACGTCAAATGGTGATTAGTGGAGAACAGCTTTTAAAACCTCTTCAACAGCGGGTAAAATTTACTGTTCTCCAATGGTGTGCGGTTTTCCAGATTTCGCTATAAGTAATGAGATATTGTAAGATGCCCGCAAACCACTATCGTTACTTTCAGACATTGTAGCGAACATACTGTGCATAGTGGGTCTTTGTTTGCGCTTCGATAGCTTTGTTGTGGATATGTACTTGCTGGTTATTATTGTGAAAGTAAATTTGCGCTTCGATAGCTTTGTTGTGGATATGTACTTGCTGGTTATTATTGTGAAAGTAAAAGTCTCTTGAGGTATTTGATATATATAATTAACGACAAGTCAACACTTTGCTTGCTCAAGCCCGAGTGTTTGGCGGGGCGCGTCCGTAGGCGCGCGAGGGTGATGCGTCGGCGCGGGTGGTCGGGGGTGAGTCGATGCGTCCGGGGCTTGCGGGGTGTCCTCACTTGTCGTTGGCGCGTGCCGGCGTGGGGGTGAGGGCAGCTTGCACTCCGCGTTACGGCATAGGCCGTAACATGCTCCGGGGGTTGAAGTGTGTACTTCAAGATGAACATGTGATGGGTAGTGGACATAAATTGTTATATGCCCTCTGGATGATGCCTTTTCTTGTCTGAATGTCGGCCACTCTGGTGATGTTGTCAGGACCGGGGTGTAGCTTGACAATTCTGCCTAAGAGCCACAACAACGGTGGTTGGTTCTTGTCTCGTACTAGGACAAGGGTTCCCTCCTTCAGGTTATTTGCTGAAACATGCCATTTGACTTTCTGTTGGAGAAGTGAAACGTATTCGTGTGAAAACCTTTGCCAGAAATGTTGTTTCAGTTTCTCAACCCTTTCGTACCGCTGAAGGCGATTTATATTTAAATCAATAACTCGAGGATGAGGAACCGATAAGAGTGTTCGTCCAACTAGGAAATGAGCTGGGGTGAGGCATGATAGATCAGAAGGATCAGATGATAAAGGAGTTAGAGGTCTGGAATTCAAAATTGCCTCTATTTGAATCAAACACGTTGACATCTCTTCATAAGTTAAATTTGTCAATGAAAGAATGCGCCTAAGATGGTGTTTAACTGATTTAACAGCTGATTCCCATAGCCCACCAAAGTGTGGAGTGTATGGGGGAATAAATTTAAAGTTTATACCTTCGTGATACATTTCAGTTTTTATGTCATCTGAATAAGAAGTCAAAAAATTCTCTAATTCATTACAAGCTCCGAGAAAGGTGGTAGCATTGTCTGATGAAATGGTCTGTGGTTTACCACGACGGCTGATAAACCGGTATAAGGCGGCCAAAAAAGCCTCCTTGGTTAGATCACTGACAAGTTCAAGATGTACAGCCTTGACGGAGAAGCAAACAAAGATGCATATGTAAGACTTTGTGACCTTGCCCCCTCTACCTTTTCGATCAAGTATCAGCACTGGCCCGGCATAATCAACTCCTGTGTGCAAAAAAGGAAACTCTAGCTGTGATCTCTCTTGGGGTAAGTCACCCATTATTGGTTGCACGACCTGCGGTTTATATCTAGAACAACGTACGCAGTTATGTACCATACGCCTCACCAGGTGCCTCCCCCCAATGGTCGGTACACTTATCTTACAATAGAGAGTAACAAGCTTTTTATGAAATATGATTTGGATTATGTGATGTTTTGACATCTATATTTTTAAGTTAACGATTTACTAAGGCAAATAGACATGTTTCGTATCTATGTATGACTACGACAAATTCAGATGTTGCATATCTATACATGACTAAGGCAAAGACAAATTTTTCATTTTTATGTAAGACAAATGTTTTATATCTGTGTAAGACTACAGCAGAGACAAATGTTTCATGTCTATGTAAGGCTTAGGTAAGTACAAATGTCTCATGTATATGTAAGATTTAAGCAAAAGACAAATGTTTCATGTCTATGTAAGGCTTAGGTAAGTACAAATGTCTCATGTATATGTAAGATTTAAGCAAAAGACAAATGTTTCATGTCTATGTAAGGCTTAGGTAAGTACAAATGTCTCATGTATATGTAAGATTTAAGCAAAAGACAAATGTTTCATGTCTATGTAAGGCTTAGGTAAGTACAAATGTCTCATGTATATGTAAGATTTAAGCAAAAGACAAATGTTTCATGTCTATGTAAGGCTTAGGTAAGTACAAATGTCTCATGTATATGTAAGATTTAAGCAAAAGACAAATGTTTCATGTCTATGTAAGGCTTAGGTAAGTACAAATGTCTCATGTATATGTAAGATTTAAGCAAAAGACAAATGTTTCATGTCTATGTAAGGCTTAGGTAAGTACAAATGTCTCATGTATATGTAAGATTTAAGCAAAAGACAAATGTTTCATGTCTATGTAAGGCTTAGGTAAGTACAAATGTCTCATGTATATGTAAGATTTAAGCAAAAGACAAATGTTTCATGTCTATGTAAGGCTTAGGTAAGTACAAATGTCTCATGTATATGTAAGATTTAAGCAAAAGACAAATGTTTCATGTCTATGTAAGGCTTAGGTAAGTACAAATGTCTCATGTATATGTAAGATTTAAGCAAAAGACAAATGTTTCATGTCTATGTAAGGCTTAGGTAAGTACAAATGTCTCATGTATATGTAAGATTTAAGCAAAAGACAAATGTTTCATGTCTATGTAAGGCTTAGGTAAGTACAAATGTCTCATGTATATGTAAGATTTAAGCAAAAGACAAATGTTTCATGTCTATGTAAGGCTTAGGTAAGTACAAATGTCTCATGTATATGTAAGATTTAAGCAAAAGACAAATGTTTCATGTCTATGTAAGGCTTAGGTAAGTACAAATGTCTCATGTATATGTAAGATTTAAGCAAAAGACAAATGTTTCATGTCTATGTAAGGCTTAGATAAGTACTCTGTTATTTGAGCATCATCGATTGTTTTAGAATTTAGTAAGGTTTTTAAATAATTACTGAAATTTGTTAATCTAGCCTTAGCACCCCCACGTAATCTAATAATTTCTTTTATTCGACTCTCACTCATATTTCAATATAATAGGACAACAATACTGTAGTGAAAGCAATAAATCAGCAAACAATACGATAATGTTATTTTAGATAAGTCGTCGAATCTTTAGAAATAATTACACAAAGAAAAAAGAAATTTTCAATTACGTTTAAAAAAAATAAAACTACCGTGTAAGAAGTTCGAAAAAAAATTGCGTTAGTATGAAGAGATTTTCAAATGTAAGACAAAAAAGGCAATTGAGATAAATATAAGGTAAGATAAATAAATGAATAGGAATTTGGAACGAACTCACTCGGTTAAATCATTCCTCAATCACTGAACTTCTGTATTTTGCACGGCACGGCGGTGGGTTAAAGTCCACCAATTAAATGCCAATCTTGAATATATATCTTGAATATATCTTCTGTTGTTTTGCAATGTTACGGGAGAAGGACCATTGTTTGCGCTTCGATAGCTTTGTTGTGGATATGTACTTGCTGGTTATTATTGTGAAAGTAAAAGTCTCTTGAGGTATTTGATATATATAATTAACGACAAGTCAACACTTTGCTTGCTCAAGCCCGAGTGTTTGGCGGGGCGCGTCCGTAGGCGCGCGAGGGTGATGCGTCGGCGCGGGTGGTCGGGGGTGAGTCGATGCGTCCGGGGCTTGCGGGGTGTCCTCACTTGTCGTTGGCGCGTGCAGGCGTGGGGGTGAGGGCAGCTTGCACTCCGCGTTACGGCATAGGCCGTAACAGTCTTTTTTTATTATATTTTTTTTTCAACGTATGAAAATATTTCAAATCTTTACCTATTTTATCAGAATGACATCTTTTTCAATGATCTTCGAGCTTAGATGGTTAAATAGAGTAATTGCACAAAACTCTGTCACATAAAAGGCATATATATGGACAATCGTTTGTCTGCCTTTGATAGCAGAAACCCAAATTTTAAATAATCAACACTGTACTGTCGACATTTCTTCTTAGATTCAGCCATTTTTATTATCAGTTACCTACTTACCTGTAAATAAAAAAACTTTGTTTTAGTAATCGTAGGGCGGTTTTATTAAAATATGGCTATTTTAAGATAATAGGATTAGTTAATTACTACAAATAAACGCCGAGAGACCGCTTACATCCATTCACCCAAATATATATCCGAACTGAGCTGGATCAGTGTCTGTCAGATGACAATAATGGTAATACATTAGTACTTACTTACATAGTACTAAATATCTTTTGCTCAAAATAATTAGTTATTGAAGTGTGTGTTGCGAATGCTAGTCTCCTGATAAGATAACTAGCAGCGTGGTGGTTGTTAAGGTTTAATTAAGCTTTGTAAGAGGCGATGTGGCCACATAAAGGCGAGGTGGCCATTGAACGTAATATTAGTAGAATAAAAAGGCGAAGTGGCCATTTATTACTATTAATTAAGCTTCGTGAGAGGCGAGGTGGCTTTAAAAAGGCGAGGTGGTCAATGAAAAGTTAAATCGGTAGAATAAAAAAAAGCGAGGTAGTCATTTTATTGTTAACAATCTAAACATGTAGGTATAATGCGATTAACAGGGCGAGGTATCACTGTTTTGATAATATGGATAAGTCCATGAATTTAGGATGTAGCATGGAGTCTACTAAGATTCAGATATGGCCAGGGAATATCTTTAATGAAATTGTTGCGTAGAGGATGAAATGTAATGATTTATTCTCCCGAGTCAGGAGTAGCCGAGCTGTGTAGAGATCTTTCTTTTCTTCCAGATAACAATGATTCGCGGTTTTCAACATTACACGAGGGCGTGTAATACGTCAGGACGGCCGTGTCGGAGGAATCTACAAGTCGAGTTGATTATTGTTTGCATACATATTATTATTTGTCTTCGTTCAAAATTCTTAATTTACTTTTATTTTATTTGTGAAAATTTTCTACAACTTAAAAGCCTTACTATTATAATAAAAGTTACGAATATTGTAATTCGCATAATAACCAATCAGAGCAGACGCGTGCTTCAAGCGGGGTCGAGGTGACCTTTACTTTAAAAGACGTACAGTTTTTTTACTTTCAAAATACTTAATTTTTATTTTATTTCATTTGTTACATTTTAACCTTAATAATGTAATAGAACCTACGAATATTGTAATTTACGTAACGACCAATCAGAGCAGAGCCAGTGCCTCGAGTGGGGTCGAGGCTCCATCTTTACTTTAGAAGGCCGGACAGTTTATGTGACATATTGGTTTGAGCAATAACAAAGGATCGAGTTGGATCATTGATGAGAGTATGTATATTCGGTGGTTAAAGTAAGATCGGTGCCCCGAACCCGCTGCTCGGTTATAATTGTTAATCTTTCCAACGATATTATTGTTATGTCTTTAAATATAGTTAAATCTAATATTACATTAATCACGTATAGTGTCGATGCAGTCAGGAATGTCAATAAACACTTCGTAGATACTGACACTATTTATTTTGGCAGAGCTTCGCCTTACAATGCTTCGTACAATACAATAATGCGTAGATATCACCAACATCTTGCCTTTTAAAGGCCCATCTATATAAGTCAAAGCGATTACTATTTATACATAATTCCGCAAAATAATTTAAGTAGCACAAAAATAATAAAGTATGAACAAATTAATGTTATTTAAGCTATACAACATATTTTATATAATTATCCTTATTTATGTATCTCTATTGTGTTCACTAATCTGTTTCGACGTGTAGATCAGCGACATCTTGCCTTTCATGGCCGAACTATGAAGTCAAAGAATATACTATTATTCATAATGATCAAACTAATGATTTAATTCTATATAATGATATTCTTATTTAAGTCTTATTAAAATCTATATAATAATAATAATTCTTATTTATATATCTTTATTTATGTATCTTTCCGGCGGTGGGTGATCACACTAAATAAAAGCAGTTTGAAACACGGGTTCATTGTGTTTTGTGCTCGTATTTTACCTGGATGACTCCTACTAAATCCGTAACCACTACTGACGAGGCCAACGGGAATAACGTTTTCCCGTATATGTATATGTATATATATATATATATATATGTGTGTGTGTGTGTCGAGGAAAACGTATAATACCCATACTAATAATAATATTATAAAGAAGTAAAGTTTGTTAGTTTGTGAAGTTGTAGGGGGTAATCTCAGAATCTACGTGCCCGATTTATAAAATTCTTTCAGTATTATATAGCTCATTTATCGAGGAAGGTTATAGGCTATATATCATCACGCTAAAAATATTAGGAGCGGAATACCAGAGAAGAATGTTTCAAAATCGGGGTATTTTCCTCTTGAGAGCTTCCGCTAGAAACAGTAGGAGTGGAATACCAATGAAGAATGTTTCAAAATCGGGTTATTTTTTCCTCTTGAGAGTTTCCGCTGCGTGTTAACATTAGCCCTAAGTAGGTGTTCCACGCAAACGAAGTCGCGGACAGAAGCTAGTTATAACTAGTTATAGTTAGTTAATATTATAAACAGATAAAGACTGTGGATTTATGACGTTGTAGGGGGTAATCTCACGCACTACTAGTCCGATTTGAAAAATTCTTTCAGTGTTCTATGGGTCATTTATCTAGGAAGGTTTATAGGCTTATATACTATTATGCTAACACCAATAGTAGGGGAGCACTAATGAAGAATGTTTCAAAATCTGGGTTTTTTCCCTCTTGTGAGCATCCGCTGCGTGTTAGCGTTAGCTCAAAGTAACTAGCTCAAAGCGCGGGTAGAGGCTAGTACTATATAAAATAATTAAAATTCAAACCAAAAAAGTGTGGTAATAAAAAAAACTACTTTTTTAAAATATACCATGAATATAAAGTAATCAAGTTCAAAATAACTCACTACTTTGTTGCATTCAATTCTACACGACTCGTTTAATAATAATATATTATTATTATGATACATAGTCTACTAGCTAGTTACCGCGGAGCACAAAAATCATCTTTTCAAATGAAGCTCATTTCCACCTCAGTTTTTATGTCAATAAGCAAAACTGCCGCATTTGGGGCTCAGAAAATACACACGTAATCATGGAAAAGCCAATACACCCAAAACGCGTGACTGTTTGGTGCGGTATGTGGTCCAGCGGCACCATTGGCCCGTTTTGGATAAGTGCTACCTACGCCAACCATCCAGAGGTGATTAAGGACCTAAAGAAGATGTCGCCATGGCACTCATTGAGAGCCACACCTCCCAAAATGCCATGAAAAATTGGGTCGACAGAATGGGCAACTGCAAAGCCAGCCCCCCGGCTGTCGCTGCCCCCAGCGATATGCATGAAGTGGTTCTCCACTATTAAACCGCAATGTTGGAACTATTCAATAAAAAAAAAGTGAAAAATATCCACCCGCCTTTTTTTTATAGCAATTTTAAAATGCAACCTTTTTGTGTATTTTCCCTTATAACGTATGCATTAATTATGCGTAAGCATATCCTCGAGTAACATTTAGTCATGGTTTCATTAAAATCGGTTCACTCTATCAAAAGTTATTGTAATTTTAATGAGGACGCGACTTAAGTACGAGAGAAAGGTAGATCAGTAAATGGATTTAATACATTCGGTTGCTTTTATTAATCACAGATTTTTACATTATCTGTCACACTAAATTTTATAGTAAATCATTTGCGGTTCGAGCTGTACGCCTATGGAACGCACTCCCTTGTGATATTAGGCAGGCGAGATCCGTGACATTATTTAAAAAATATCTCCACCGGCATTACCTGTCGCTGTCATAATATAACTATTCTATTGCGTCATTTCTTTTTTCACTTTTATATATAGTTTTTGTAATTCTTTTTGTCTATTTATATTGTCATCCGGTATTTTTGAAAATAAAATGTCTCCTTAGGTTTGCCTGGAAGAGATCGCTCTAAGCGCCTAACTGTACACATATTGTAAACTGATGTCTAATTTTGTATATTTTCAACGTGTGTGCAATAAAGAGTTTTATTATTATTATTAACGTGGACGGAGTTGCGGGAACAGCCAGTAATATAATAAAATCACAGTGTTTGTCCATAAATAGTAATAAATTATTCTATATTTGTTTAAAGCTATTAATTATTATTTATTATTATTATAATTATAATATATTATATTTATAATTATAATATATTATAATTATATTAATTATTAATTATTTTAATGGTGGTAGAGCCACGCTGAAACTATTATTGGTTTCAGCATGAATGGGTCGGCTCGCCCGGGGTAGTACCACCCTCTCATAGAAAACCGACGTGAAGTAACAGTGCTTGCATTGTTGCGTTTCGTTCGGTCAGTGAGAGCGCCGGAGACCCACCTCCCTTCCCCTCTGTTTTATTATTATTAACGTGGACGGAGTTGCGGGAACAGCCAGTAATATAATAAAATCACAGTGTTTGTCCATAAATAGTAATAAATTATTCTATATTTGTTTAAAGCTATTAATTGAACTCATATTTACAAGAATAGTAACAATAGGATAAAGAGAGGCTTGCGTACCATTTACTTGACTTCGCTGCCATCGTGTGACATCGTGCAAGGATAGTTGGGAGATATGGTTATAAAGCCAATTGCAGAATGAAAAAGAGGAGGTTTAGGGGACGTTCGCAAAAAACACATCACACAAAATGTTATCATATTAGAACTCCTCCCAACCCTTTATCACTTTGTCACATTTTCTACGACCCACATCTATCATTATTGCGTCACGAATGTTACATCCTCCCGTACTATATACATACATTACGGTGTCCGTTATTTAGTAAGTAGGCTTTTTTAACTTGGGTATCGTTCAAATCGTTAGATTATAGCCTAAAAACATAAGAAAACATTTTTTGACGCCCAACTCAAAGTTTCTCCGTCCCAATGGATCATAGTATTTTTTATCATAGGAAGCAAACGAACCTGTGGGTCACCTGATGTTGAGTGATCACCGCCGTTCATAGACACTAGCAACACGAGTGGAGTCGAAAGTGCGTTGCCAGCCTTTTGGCTGGTAGCGTTGGTTTGGGGGTGGAAGGAAAGAGGAAAGGGAAGAGGGGAGGTGGGCCTCAGGCGCTTTCACTGGCCGAACGAAATGCAACAATGGAAGCACTGTTACTTCAGGTCGGTTTTCTATGAGAGGGTGATGTACCCCGGGCGAGCCGACCCATTCATGCTGAAACCAGTAATAGCTTCAGCGTGGTTCTACCACCTACAAAATCACACTACAAAAATCAACAATACGTCGTGATTGAACCCAAACCTTCATTTGGAAAGAGGCCTATACTCCTGCAACGGAACTCTTACAGGAGGATAATGACAACGAATCTGTCTATTTGTTGAGATAACCACTGGTTCGAGAGAAATATTTATTTATTTAGAAACACCAACAAGATTTACACTAGAATCGTACATAACATGCATTTTTAATGACTCTATATAAGTGCCATCTTAATTATAGGTGTTTACGGCGTATTTATTACATTCTACAACAACTAACTTAAGTAAATGAGAAAGCTAAAACAAAAACAACAAAAAAAGTAAAAGTAAAAACACCAACAATACATTCCAATTTTCTTTTTATTTTAAGTTACTTAAATAAATTTGTTTATACTGGCTGAGACTATTTGTGAATATATCTAGATTAGAGCTTTTAGGCTGGTGATACTTCTAAGGACAATAGATGAAGCGATTTAGATGCGGTAACACTATCTCCAGTATATTGTACGAAACTATCTCCAATATATTGTACGAAACAACAAAACAAACTAGAGTATACCGACTGCATAGATAGAGTATTGTTTTGAACCACTAACTTTACTGTGAACTATCGCTTGTGAATTACAATCCCGCATATAACAATTATTTGTATGAAACGCACATTCTTATTCCGAGTTTGTGTTTACTTACATTCCTCGCAAATTTTTTTGACCGCCTTGAATATAGTTGCGCTGAACACAGATTCACATAAAAATACGAATTATATAATACTTTGGGCTAACGCTAACACGCAGTGGAAGCTCTCAAAAGGAAAAGAAACGATTTTGAAACATTCTTCATTGGTGCTCCGCTCCTATTCGTCTTAGCGTTATGATAGCCTATAGGCTTCCTCGATATATGAGCTATCTAACACTGAAGGAATTCAAATCAGACACCAGTTCCTGCGCGTTCAACCAAAAAAAACAAACCCTCCAGCTTTATAATATTGGTATAGATGTATAACACTGAGACAATTTAGGCATAAATAAATGTTAATTTTAGATTCCTAATTTCCAAATTTATTTTCCAAACCAACCAAACCAAATATCCAAACAATACACATTGAAAAGAGACGTGGAAAACAAAACATACATTATACGGAAAATTGAAAAGAAATAGGTCTTTAAATTTGAAACAATCAAACAAAACAGTAATCGAAACGGTTAAAACAATATAAATCAGAACAAATAGGAAAAAAAGAAAACACGATAAATGACTACGTCCTTCCATTTGTATCACAAATAATATTTGTTTAATTCATGACAATAGAATAATAGACAATAATCAATAAATTAAAATAAATACACATATGTATTATATTTGTCAAATAGAAATAACATTGATTGCATTTGCACAGATGTTGGAAAAACAATTATAAACGAGGGCCCTTTGAACTGTTTACACAGTTTGTAAAATAATATAAAAGGGGTAGCCGGAGACGTACTATCACAGTGAAACTGACTTCTTGGTCTATAGGGAGTCAAAGATGCATCTGTCGACGCAATGGTTACTGGTGCTTGTGCTGGGAGTAAGTTATCTTCTTTACATTTCTATTTCTTTGCTTCTTTAAAACTGAATACTCGCTTTTGCATTCTTCATCACATCAGCCTTGTTTGTTTTTCGTACTGGCTAACGTTACGTTACGTTGACCAGACGGACCTTCACAGCTTTACTGGACTATTAAGGCGAGCGCTTAAGGCAATTCACCGCTTGGCAACCAGCTCAAGAGTGCCAAAGTGCCCGAAGCTCGGTTTAGGTTATTGCCTTAGATGCAACACCGCGACTATGTCTAAGCTTAACTATTCGTAGATATGAGAATTATTGAGACACACATGTGTACCAGCATGTGTGCCCCAAAAATTCAAACATATATTACGTATCTGATGACTCGGCTAATCTAAACTAACCCAGTTTGAAAATAAGTGAAAAAATATAACCCTTCCATCATATGTGTATCTTCTACCTGTGTGCACGTATCATATCAGCCTGTAAGAAACCTCCTGCAGGGTCATAAGCCTCTTCTGGAAGGAAGGTATGGGCATAATCACCACTACAGCCCACGTAGTATTGGCAAATTTCGATAAATCCACAGTTCTATATTGTTCCTACGTACGGTGATACCACAAGAACATTTCTCAGGTTCAGGTTACACCCGAGATGTTTTCCATCACCATCAGCCAATACTGTTACCAGTTTAAATCACTAAATTTACACGACTTCCGAAAAATACATTAGTACATGCCGTGGTGCGAACCCGCGGTTATCGGATTGACATTCCATCGGTAAAACCTCTACACCGCCACTACTCTAGCTGTTTTTGCTTTGTTTTTGGAGTGAAATAACATAAGAGTGTCATCAGAAATATACCACACAATTAAAGAAAATAAATGTTTTAGGTCACAAATGCAATAAATTTAAAGAAGTTGAAGAGGAAACACACATCAATTTTATCCTCGCGTTATAAATCTCATCGATGTACAGTTTTCAAATAGTGAAAGGTCCCTATTAGAAAAAGGGCAAAAATACAAAAACGAATAGTCTGAGCAACTTGATATTTTATGATATTATCCTTATTGCTAATGGTAATGGATATTTCGAGATCTACTGCTAGGTCTTCAATCAGTTTTTGATGTATTTTAGTATCAAGTTGCTCAGACTATTCGTTTGCCTGCTTTTGACATTGAAAAAAAAACCAGTCAGCGTTTCAGATAATATAATACGTCCGCTTGCTATAAACTCAGCTACGCGAATAAAAACTCTTTCATAAACTCCTTGCTAATACTTCAATATCTATAATATTGCCACTAGATCTTATAATATTAGCTGTATTACTAAATAAAAGTATTGTTTTACAGGTACTGAGCTCAGGTGTAGCATCATCGCATGGTAATTGAGAATTAATTACTTTTTATTCTATAATGATTGCATTCTATAATCTGCAAACAATAGGCACAACATTTGAAATGCAACTGGACACGCCATACCTTACATGTCCACTAAAAGGTAGTCAGAGTAGAAGGTGTAAAGACCCATAAGGTAAGGACCAAGAGGCAAACTCCAGGATCGCTGGATCGACGACACACAAAAGTGGCGGACAAAGATTAGATAGGTTTAGCGGATAACAGTAATAGAAAATTTGTAGGGACCGACATATGTTCATTTCACACACATGTATAATTTACATATCAAGTCAAGAATTAAATGGGAATGATTATTAAAGGGAAACTTCTTTAATCGCTTTGAGCAAGGGGAAACATTTATAGGCTGGCGTCACCTATGACGTCGACATGCTCGTGAGGTATCGCGCTTGCGTCAGACTAGACTACGACTACGCGTAATATAATGCTGTCTATAGGTAATGTTCATATATTTCATCATATATGGTTCATATGTTTGATTAATTAGTAAGCTATTACTTTTTTACTATTAGATTCTTTGATTTGTTTACTAGTGTTTGTTTACTAGTTACTGTGCCCGCGATTCCTTCCGAGTGGAACCTAATGAATAAAAGACAGTGACTAAAAATCGTCTGAATTTATTAAATTCATTTACTTCTCCACTTTTCTCTCGTACTTAAAGTCGCAACGTCATTAAAATTACAATAACCTTAAATAGATTGATTCAAGCTTAATGAAACTAAGACTACATAATGGTGGAGGGTGCCTGAATCTGAGGGACCCAGATGAAGTATTTCGGCCTCACCCTGGACGGGGGCTGGCGGTTTGAGCCCCATTTTGAGGGGCTCAGATCGCAAATTGTTGGGGCGGTGGCGGCACTCGGCTGGCTGCTCCCCAACATAGGGGGGCCGAGTGCTGGGTGCCGCCGACTATACATGGGACAAAACATATAATCATTATTACGCAACTCCTGATGTTACCTCTATTGAATCTGAAAGCAGCGATAGCACTGAGGATGACTACAATTCTGACTACCACGACAGGGATGGCAGAGTTTCTACTAGAAGTGGCACCGACGCCAGCAGGAGTGAAGAATCGAACACATTTTACTCTGACAAAGAGAATTATGTGGTATCATCAAGCGACGTTAACAGTTCTGCCCATAACGATAACAGTTTCACCTCAGACGGTCACGAGAATGTGTCTAGTCAAAGTGCAGATCAATCAGAATCTGATAATGAGAGTGATGTGATTATAGATAGCCATGGTGCTAGAACTTACAGATCCAGCAATAACCAGAATAGTAGGTCTTCCAGTACTTCAACCACAGATGATGGTAAGTTCTTCTTTTTAGTTCTTGAACTAAAATATCCAAAATTCAAAAAGAGATACCATGTCAAATAAGTATAAACACTAGTTTGCAAAATATAAAATACCAGGGAAGTTCAAAGGTTTTATGTAACCAGTTCCATTTATTATGGCATTTAAAAGGTTTTTTCTAGGGAGTTCTTATTCTAGAGACCGAGTAAGCAATAAAGTTAAAAAGCAATAAGTATTAAATTAAACCTATTCGTTTCAATACATCCGAATCAACCTTGACAGTTATAATAGCTTCGAAAGTTTTTTTTATATCACAGGAGGCAAACGTCCAGTTGCGTTACCTGAAGTTAAGTGATCACCACGATCCCTAGACGCTAGCAACACCAGAGGAGTCGTAAGTGCGTTGCCAGCCTGTGTTTGGTGGGAAGGGAGAGGGGAGGGAAGTTGGGCCTCCGTCGCTCTCACTGACCGAACGAAACACAACAATGCAAGCACAGTTACTTTACATGGGTGCTTCTGTGGGTCGGGTGGCACTACCTCGGGCGAGCAAATGTTCAGTTTTGGTACATTTCACGTACATTGGAATTTGCCTAAAAATAAGTATAGTTAAAATATACTACGCTTGCAAAATTTCCATGTAAATCATGCTATCCGTTTCTCTTTCTCTCCTGCGCATGCAGACCACACGGCTTTTCCCACTTCACACAGCACTGAACGCATAGTTAGTGCTTATGAATCTAGTAGTTTCTTAAAACTTCAGATGAGATTAGCTTCTGCATGCAACTTCGTTCGCGTGGAATAGTTACTTTGGGCTAACGCTAACACGCAGAGGAAGCTCTTAGAAAAACGATCTTGTGTCATACTAATCGGTGCCCAATCCTATTGGTGTTAGCGTGATAATATATAGCATATGGCTTTCCTCGATAAATGAGCTATTTAACCTTTTAAATCTAGTCATATTATCATTAAAAGCAGCTTTAACTTCCACAAATATATTAACTGGTTTTTCTGTTCTAAATCCCAAGACAATAATAATATTCAGCCAGCATAAAGAGCTCTGTATTGCTTTTAATTGGTAACAGTATCGGCTGACGGTGATGGAAAACATCGTGAGGAAACCTAAACCTGAGAAATGTTCTTGTAGTACTACTGTATGTGGGAAAAATATGAAACGGTGGATTTCTCAGAGTTTGAAATCGCCAATACGTCGTGGGCAGTCGCGGTGATTATGTCACTCCTTCCTTCGGGAAGAGGCCTATGGCCCTGCAGTGGGTCTCTTACAGGCTGATGATAATAATAAAAAGCTCAGCGTTTTCCACGTACATTCCTGTGTATAATTATTTGGTATAACAGAAGGTAGAAATAACCTTAAATACCGAATTTAACTTCTTTTTGTTGCCCCCTGGACTGGTCAAAAGCATAAGGGCTCAAGCTCCATACACACGTATGTAGACCTTATGATACACAAAATTAGTTTAAATATTTGAAAAAACTTGAATAATAACGAATTATGTAATGTAGAATTATAACAGGCTATGAGATAATGTACTAGAAATAAAAACAAAGAGAGGGAGAGAGAGAGAGACAAACGTTAAAATCTATAGCACATTATTTTCTGTTGGATCACAGTGACTATCGCAGACTTTTAAAAAATACTCTGTTATTTATTATTGGCATTGTTAAATTGAAATTACAAATACAAAATAATGTTGAAAACTACTGTTGACCACCTCCATAATATATTCATCTCATTCTCTTAAAAACTAATCAGAATACTAGGTTTTATTTCAACTGCGTGTGAACTCACAATAGATTTTTTTTAGTAAAAAGGCCTAAAAATACTTTCCTAGCTGTAGACAATCATATATGACCCGAAGTCCCGACAGTCATATACTCAACTGACAAAAGCCCAGCTTATTACACTACTGCCTCATGATTCTGTGAATTTTATTGTTTTCATATACCCATCTATATTGGTTAACTTGGGTACTTCATCTACCCACTTTTTTTTAATCAAGAGAAAATAAGACATAAGTTACAGCTTTAAATTGATTTCAATGTTATTTA
>MU160913.1:0-14258 GCA_015888305.1 Antheraea pernyi
CACACGTACAGAATAAATTTATATACAAAGAAGATACGTTTTAATGAAATATAAATACTATAAAACCATTATAGCGAACTCTAATGATATTACTGTTCTACCAGTAAAAGAATCGAAGATTCGAAATTGTAGAGGTCAGATTTCATAGCCCACTATTAAACACGATAAGATCGGGTAAGATTGCCAGTACAAAGTTCCACTGCAGGTTTTTTTTTTTCGAACTGACTACGCTATTGTCAAAGCAAGGTCTTAACAGCTTCACCGGACTACTTCCACTGCAGGAGTACACTCCCACGTCTATTGCTAGCGCGCAGAAGCAGGTCACACTGCTGTTTCGTGCCAAAAGTTGTGATCAGATTGATTAAACACTTGTATATGAAACGTTCGAGGTTATTCCTCAAGAAGTCAAGAGTAGAAAAATTGCTATAGTCTACTATGACGATTTAGCATTAGTCGCTCTGCAAACCCTGTTTATTACTTAAGAACATAATAAAATCATGCAATTTATAATAACACCCTAACTACGTAGATAAATCAATTATGGTAATAGAATTGATGTTGTATGAAGGTTTATCTAACTGCAGACACTGGGATAGTCGTTTTTTAGAGTGAATCTATTCTCTCTTAGTTTATTCAGAATTAAGCGATTTCAAATTTAAATACTACAGCTGAAATTTAAACGCTAGAGAAAACTTAGATACCTTTATGAAATTGAAAAACACTTTGTTATAATAATATGATATTTTAAATGTACTTCTATAGTTTGTTCAATTAATTAAACATATGTTTAAACACAAGTAAAAAATTAAATATAGCGCTTATTGTTAATGTTTTTATTTCGTTTTTAGCGTGATAACGTCTTATAAATCGATGTTGCCGGCTGCACGCACGAAAAAGCACGATTCATTATCACGTTCCGCCTGAGAAGAGCGTGCAAGCGAGAGCACGGCACAAGCGATAGACAGCCGTGATCAGCCTAAGCGTTCGGCTTCTGCCGCATCTATTTTAGGTCCGATCCCTCGACGTGGAGCCCTTGAGTACGCTGCTCACGCGATACAGTGACACACCAATACATCACTGCAACAACACTACACATATCACCTCCACACACGCGCACGCTCACACGCTTACACATAAAAAGTGGATGGGTTTTTTTCTTTTTGTTTTTACCTGTATCGAACTGAAATAGTTCAAAAAATTTTTCCGACACAAAATACACATAAGAGTTACTGAGACACGCATGCCTGGTACACACGTATGTTTCAATAACTCATATCTGTATGAATAGTTTAGCTTAACTTAGGTTAGCTAAGATAGATCGCGAATTCGCCGGGTGCCGCCGACTCTACATGGGAGTCGTGCGGGCACCCTTGAGCTAGTTACCAGAATAAAATCGGCTGAGTGCCTTAAGCGCTCGCCTTAGTAGTCCGGTGAAGCTGTAGAGGCCTCCAAAAAGGCCAATAGCGTAGTCAGTTCGAGAAAAAAAAAACGCATCTATCTCTCTTCCACTCCATCAGCCGATGCGTCAGAGTCGTTATTACGTAAAATTATCGTCCGTGAACCGACTTTACAGACCACCCATTTTTTTGCACCAATCGTCTTTTAGATAATTACTGCCATTGTCGAGGTTCTTGCAATAATTTCAATGAACTAACAAAGTGGTGGCTGTCTTGTTAGAATTTTCCAAGGAGTTTTTGTGGCAAATCGGAATCCATGCTCTGTGGTTTTATTCTCCTCCACTTCACTCGCGCACAATAACCAAACTATATTGCGTAAAACACCGTAACACCACAAAAGATTATAAGTAACATATAAAAACCACTACATGACATTCCATGATCCCGTCAAAAAAATCTTGTACAATATGTTTAGGATGTGTTTAAAATTAATCTTCTACATTAAAAAAATCAATTTCCGAATGTATGCACACGCATTTCTTCAGAATGACTTCACCTGTTTGGTTAATTTTGTTGTTGTTATGTTCATAATTATCAGGAAAAGGCTTGTATAAAAGAAAATGTTTTAAAATCGTACCGAAAAGTCAAGAATTTGGGTTCCATATAAAAAAGCGAAATAGAAAACGATAGGGAAATAAATTCACGTTCAGTTACCTACTTTTTTATATCGTAGGCAAACGTTCAGGTGGGTCAACTGATGTTAAGCGATCAACATCGTCCATAGACACTTGCAACACCAGGGGAGTCCCAAGTGCGTTGCTATCCTGTGTTTGGGGAGAGGAAGAGTTAGGAAAGGGAGAAAGGTAGGGGAGGTGGTCCTCCGGCGCTCTCACTGACCGAACGAAACGCAACAATGCAAGCACTGTTACTTCACGTCGGTTTTCTGTGAGTGGCTGGTAGTACCCCGGGCGAGCTGACCCATTCATGTTGAAACCAGTAATAGATGCAGCGTGGCTCTACCACCTACAAAATTTGTTGTATTTTGTTATTTCATGGTCATACTTTAAACTGTTCTAGTTCACCAGAAGCATGTATAAAAGAATAATTAATTTAAAGATTGCAACTAAAATAATAATGCCCATAGTACAGTAGCACATGCATTATTATGAAGATTTGTTTTCTTTTTAATTTTTATTAGATAAACTCAAAAATACTTAACCAATTTGAAAAATCCTTTCACCTATACTAAGCTAAATTATCAACTAGTAACATAAACTGTTTTTATTTTCAAAATCTACATTAACGCGAACGAACCTTTGAGCAAAATGTTACAAGAAAATAAAGCCTTTAATGTTTATTTTCTTAGTAATATTTTTGTTATTAGAATTCTAATCATATCCGGCCCGCCTTAGCTTTGACGGTAAGGATGTTACATCTGTGACATTTGCGCAGATGGTCCGAACAAAGAACACCGGCCGGAAAATCCTACCGTGGAATACTTTTTTATTATTTTAAGCCGACTTCAAAAAGGAGGTGGATTTCAAATCGGTTGTATTTTTTAACCTTTACCTACACCAGAACTATGTTATTTATAAACTGACCTGGACAATTTTTTCTATTGAATAGGGGATATTTTCAGGTAGGTTTCGTTTTTTAATTTCTTTAGCATTGGATCTTAGATATCGAAAATACATTAAATTTTGTTAATTTGTTTTATTCAATATTATATGGTACTCTTGAGGTAAAACCATTATAGAATGGCTTTGAAATTCTGATCGGCAATATTTTTGTGCGACGATAAGTGGTGGGTGTAAACGCAGTGTGGGGTAGAGTGTTGAAAACACCGGTGTCCATACTTGTATGGTACGGTCTGTATTTGGATGGATGACTTTCTGGGAATACCACGTGACGTTGGGTTTTGATTTTTTTTTTATTAAATGTTTCTCTGTAATACAACAGTTTCACTTCTATCGTGTGTCTTTACACACCTATTTTTTTCTTCTCCATTTATCTCAAGTGATATATTTTTTAAATTAAAATATTTTTTTGTAATACAAAGTTCCACTCTGTCGTGTGTCTTTACAGCACACCTATCTCCGTTTATCAATCGATTTGCATGGAAACAGTTTTTTCCTTACCATCGACGAGTAAATCCTTATTAACAAGTCTCTATTTGTACGTATGCCAATCTATATCTATTAACTCTTTGACAAAAGACAATTAATTAATTAATTCCAAATCCAAAGTCGAACACTGAACGCCTAATAGTAAAATTAATTTTGCAATTTATTTTATATACAAATTTTATAGTACTAAGCAATTGCTGAAACACTCTGTAATAAAATAATATTAACAACCTCATAAAATACTACGGATAGTTATAGCGTCTGTGAGATATGTGTTATATGACCCGTGTATATTATTTCGTACAATGGCTACACCAATAAATAATTTTCATCAGTCTATCCCTCTCTCTCTTTTTTATCAGTTATCACAATGAGAAACGATATAGATCGGATAACACTATACTAGGAGATATTATATCTTCACCCTTCTATCAGATTGAACACGACGGGCAATGGTCGCTCCGGTATCCATTACCGACTGATTTATAACGATAATTTCTTCCATAGACAAAGGAAAGCATCTGCCGTTTTTTGCAATACTGAGTTTAATACATATATTCATCATCATCCTCAGCCTGTAAGAGACCCACTGCAGAGCTATAGGCCTCTTTCCGAAGGAAGCTATTGGCATAATCAGCACTCCAGCCCACGACTAAATTGTTTTTTTTTTAAATTATGTGTAATTTGAGAACAAAACCTTATAGGTAAACAAAAGATCTTTTGTCCGGATTCTAAATATATATAAACTATACGACAAGAGTATAAAGAAAAATTCGCGGTGCCCTAGTGGTTTGACCGGTGGAATATTATTCCTATGTCCGCAGGTTCGAACCCCGGCATGTAACTCCGAATTTTTCGGAATTCCCGCACATTTACTAATTTAAATTGGTAACACTAACCTGGTTCCGCCGGAGGCCCATCTCCCCTCCCCTCTCCTCTCTCCTCTCCCTCTCCCTCCCCTAACCCTTCCCCCAAAGGGTGGCAACGCACTTGCGACTCCTCTGGTGTTGTTAGTGTCCATGGACGATGGTGATCACTTATGATCAGGTGACCCACCTGTTCGTTTGCAACCTATGACATAAAAAAAAACACTATCGACTGACGGTGAAGGAAAATATCGTGAGTAAGCCTGAACCTGAGAAATGTTCTTGTAATACCTACTATTACATTATTTTAGTTTGTTTTTGTGGGTGGTAGAGCCACGCTGAAGATACTATTGGTTTCAGCATGAACGGGTCGGCTCGGGGTAGTACCACCCGAAAACCGACGTGAAGTAACAGTGCTTGCATTGTGGCGTTTCTTTCGGTCAGTGAGAGCGCCGGAGGGCCCCCTCCACTACCCTACCCCCTCCCTCCCTTTCCCCGAAATACAGGCTGGCAACGCACTTGCGACTCCCCTAGTGTCTATAGATTGTGGTGATCACTTGACATCAGGTGACCTACCTGTTCGTTTGCCTCCTTTTCCCATTAAAGAAAAACTAATATTATAAAGAAGTCAAGTTTGTGACGTTGTAGGGGGTAATCTAAGGAACTATTGGTCCGATTTAAAAAATTCTGTCAGTGTTATATAGCTCATCTATCGAAAAAGGTTATAGACTAAGTTTCATCAAGGCCAATATAGGAGCGGAACACCAATGAAGAATGTTTCAAAATCGGGGTTTTTTTCTTCTTGAGAGCTTCCGCTACGTGTTAGCGTAAGCCCAAAGTAACTATTCCACGCGGACGAAGTCGCGGGCAGAGGCTAGTCTATTATAAAGAGGTCAAGTTTGTGAGTCGTGATGTTGTAGGGGGTAATCTCAGTAACTACTAAACTGATTTTGAAATTTATATTTTTTTTAATTATTATTTTTTATTTATTATTAATATAATATTTAATAATAGAAAGCCACGTTATTTGTGAGTGTCATAGGCTATATATTAAAGCGTAAAATGAAAATACTTTTTTGTGGTAGTCAAATTTGCAAAGTAAGTCAGAGAAAAAAGCAGTCGAACGAAAACATTTTTTACGAACGCTGCCTTAACGATACGAGATATATCATTGAGTTCTAGAGAAAATTTGTATAGCTTGATAATGCCTATAAAATGTCAGTGACAGCATATGTCTAACTTTTATATGTAAGTCACAAAAGGTAGTTAATAAATAATTTAAAATACATAAATAAATGCTACATTTTAAATACATAAATACATACATAAATGTTTACCGCCCTGCGAAGTGGGCACGGGTCAGTTAGTCGTGAATAAACATCGAACCTTTTAAAAGAGTAACAAAATCCAGTTTATATTTTCCAAAAAAAACCTCGTTCTTGTCTCTATTAATATCTATCGTATTGTATCCCGACTTTCCACACGAGGTCATTGCAATCAGTACCTGAATATCTTTCAGGAACAAAACACCGTTATTCGCGTACCGTAATAAAAAGTTTTATAATTTAAACCTCTGGGTAGCGATTTGTTTACTTCCAGTCGACATCATTTGAGCTCGTACCGGGCCGAGGTAGCGGGAATTTATCTCAAAATAGATCCTTATAAAGGGAGAAAATATATTTTTCCTCCACGATCGATTAAAAACGGTATTATTTGATTTTTATTATAATACTTTGCATGCACGTCGATTGACACTCTTTATATGTATCTGTAAAATATTCGTGCATATCTGGTTAATTGTTGTAAATAATTTATTAAATGGAAGATAATGGAGGTTTGATGTAGGTGGTTTCAGCATGAATGGATCGGCTCGCCCGGGGGAGTAGTACCACCCTCTCATAAAAAACAGACGTGAAGTAACTGCATTGAAGTGCTTGCATTGTTGCGTTTCGTTCGGTCAGTGAGAGGGCTGAGGCCCACTTCCCCGTCACATCACCCCTCTCCTCCCAAACACAGGCTGGCAACGCACTTGCAACTCTCCTGATGTTGCAAGTGTCTATGGACGGTGGTGATCACTTAAAATCAGGTGTCCCGATGTTCGTGTGTATTGTGTGTGTATATTTAAGGTTTTTCGTTGTTTCAACTAAAATTAATGAAAATATGAAAATAAAACACAGTTACAGTTTGCGCCACTCTAAATATACCCGAAATATAAATTCGGAAATATGCATAATATAGTCAAGAATGTAATAAAAAACGAAGTTAAAATATTATTATAGGAATCTAAAATAGATATTTATTTATCCTTAAGTTATCTCGATGTTATACGTTTTTTTTTGTATATCGTAGGGGGCAAACGAACAGATGGGTCACCTGATGTTAAGTGATCATCACCGTCCATAGACATTTGTAACACCAGAAGAGTCGCAAGTGCGTTGCCTGCCTGTGCCTGGGAGAGGGGGATTGGGGAAGGAGGAGAGGGGTTATCCGGCGCTCTCACTGACCGAACGAAACGCAACAACGCAAGCACTATAATATAATACGTATTAATTACCTAAATTTGTATTCTGCGCAACTACATATGGAGCGATCAAAGATTTGGCGACGACAGTACCTATATCAAGTGATACCAAAAATTAATTAATAATTATTCCATATAGCACTGTCATTTCTGTTTGGTTATTATTTGACCACAATACGGTCACTCAAACTCTGCATTTTCGGACCGACATGATTGTTACCAGTCTATAAACTTGTAAAGCTTAATGGCATTAAGTAAATGGCTTCCATTTCTTCGTTATTTACTTTCACTCTCTTTTGAGCGTGATTTTAATAATGTATTTCTTCGTTGGAAATGAAATAATGTTACTTTAATTATAATAGTACTATTTGTTTATACGCGAATTGTTTTCGCGAAATGCTTGACTTTAATTTTTAGTTACGTTTATTCTTGTAAAAATAATTCTAATGTTACAGTTATATATTTTCAAAACTTATATAATTTTAACTATTATATATCATTATTACTTAGTATAAAACAAAGTCCTCTGCCACCTTGTCTGTCTGTTCGGAATAAATTCAAAAACTACTCAACTGATTTTCAAGCGGTTTACACCAGTAGATACAGTGATTCATGAGGAAGGTTTTGGTATATAAATTGTCAAGATTTTTATTAACAGGGCGGGACAACGTCCAACGTGCCCGTTAGTAACATATAATAATTAAAATTCTTAACAAAACTTCAATAAATAAATCGACAATAAACATAACAGAGATGTCGTCACTTATTATTATCTTATTTCTATATTTTATATTATATATATACTAGCAGGCCCGTCAGACGTTGTCCCTGATTATGAAAAAATTATATACTAAAACGTTCCTCATGAATCACCCTATCCACTGATGAAAACCGCGTGAAAATCCGTTCAGTAGTTTTTCCTTACCATCGACGAGTCTAAGCCTTTACTTATAAGTATCTAGTTGCCATTCTTCGCAATTATCACTGATCTACAAATTAGTATACTCTTTAACGAAAATAATTAATTTCAAAATTCAAATAGAACACAGTTATTTCATTGTTTTGAATTTTTACTTCTTATGACTGCTTCGATAATTTTTTATTATAATTTTATTTGATTAATATATCTATTTGTAGAAAAGAATGGTTCTGTGAGGCTTATTACAAAATTAAACACTTGATGTAAATGACTATTTGAAAAATTACTTGTACATGAAAGCATCCAACTTGATACTCAGGAGACGTAATCAACGAGGATGCTATTTGAGACTGCAGATCTGTTTAGGGAGTTATAAATTACTATTAGCTTTCGGTAATCAAATAACATGCTAAAAAATCTAAAACATAGCATTTACGTATGCTTTCCACAAAGTAACGCCTTCATCAATCAAATATTGTATCGGACTGCATACTTCTTTGCTATAGACCAGTGGTTGGCAACTTCGTCACCTAATAGACAAACAAACAATACGAAATAGAAATTTATCCAAAGAGCATTTTTAAACTTAAGCTTGGCTGTACAGTTTCTTTTTATAGAAATAATTGTTATTAAAAGAAGACACTCGATCCTGCCTTTTCTAAATTTGTCTTTTTTTGCGAACGACTACTTCAGGGGTTCCTAAACTTTAAAGATAACGGAACACCAATCAAATATCTCTTATCTTATGGAATCCTGTATCAAATGATTACAAATCAACACCGAAATTTATATAAGAACTTAACTTTTTTTATGAAATGTGTAATATATTTGAAACACGTTATTCGCGCATTGCCTCTGGCTACGTGCGCTGCTGAGCCATACGTAGTCCGGGCTGAATGCTTGCTAACTACTTACCTATTTACATAAAAGTAATGAATCCTTCTCATGACCTATTATGCACTATTTCAAAATAATATTATAACCGTGGTATTATTTAATAGCTATTAATAAATAATTTTGGCGGAACCCTGATGACCTTTCTACGGAACCCAGTTCGGGAATTCCTGGACTAGTTTATGATTATTGTTGCTTTCTAAAAATGTGCATCTTTTCTGTAGGCTTGAATTTAAAAATTGTTTACATGTCTCTCACAAGGCAAGTTAATAAATAATATTCTGTGACTGCACTAAATATTTTCGGTGTTATTACAAAAAAGTTAAATACGTATTGAATACTTTCTTTAAAAATATTTCGAATTAGATGCACCGCGGTCGCTGAATGTTCGTCATCTTGCTCTTTTGTCTCGCTTTTGTTACGTTAGGTTAGACTTGTGAAAAAGGATAACGCGAACTTGCCTCGGCCACGACCGAGCGCGATACATTCAATGCCTTTTTAAAGCGAGTATTCAATACGTATTTAACTTTTTTGTAATAACACCGTTTGTGGCAGAGCCGCAGCTAATGAGTGAAAGAGCCGCTGTTTGTTGACCACTGTTATAGACAATACATAAAAACTATTTTATTATGGAAGGTAGCACAATGTAGCTATGAGAAATATGAATCATACTAAGTATTTGATATCATACACCATCTCGTGCGAACTAAATTCGAATCTCATAATGAGATTGAGTCTTTGGCGAAGGAAAATATCGTGTTGAAAACTTAGGTTGTTTTCTATCGCCATTTTGCAGCACCGACGTTAGCCCTTAATCAAGGTAATGGAGACCGTCTTTCGGCGCTCTTTGGTCGATGATTTGATACCATACATTATGATTCAGTTTATATATATAAAGAAAAACTTATTACCAAGCGCTACAGAACGGCAGGACATATTTAAGTAACTTCTTTTGTTACGTTTAAAACTGTCAGGAGAAGGCTTCTATTAAAGAAAATGCTTCCAAAATTCATACAGAAAAGTTTGGGTCAAAATATCTCCGTATAAAAGAGACCGATTTAGTGAAACAAAAGACGTTAGGGTGATATGTAGGTGGTAGAGCCACACTGAAGCTACTACTGGTTTCAGTATGAATAGGTCGGTTCGCCCGGAGTACTACCACCCTCTCATAGAAAACCGACGTGAAGTAACAGTGCTTGTATTTTTGCGTTTCGTTTGGTCAGTGAGAGCGTCGGAGGCCCACCTCCCCTCCACTTACGTCTCCTCTCTCCCTTCTTTCTCTTTCCCCCAAACACAAGCTGGCAACACACTTTCGACTCCGCTGGTGTTGTTAGTGTCTATGGACGGTGGTGATCACTTAACATCAGGTGACTCCTGTTTGATTACCAGCTATGACATAAAAGAAAAGATATTTAAGAATATTGACAGAATTGAGAGTTTCAAATTCAGTTTCCGTTTTATACCATTGCATGGTCATACCACAGACGAAAGAATTTGTCTCATTTAAGCTGGGCCGGCAGTTGGTGTTAAATAAATAGTAATTAATAACTTTTCAAAAATTACCATTAATTTATCAACAGTTATTGAATGTAAACGTAATAATAATTATTACAAGAATGTTTAAGCGTAAAGGTTTAATAATTGTATGTATGAGTGAGTGTGTGTCTGGTGTAGCTTGTGACCCCCACGAATGCCCTTGAAACTCAAAAGGAGGGTGTATAAAACTATTATAAGACCAGTAATGTTGTAAGCATCTGAGTGCTGGGCGTAGAGAAAGACGGATGAGACAAAACTACATATGGCAGAGATACGAATGTTAAGGTGGATGTGTGGTGTAACTAGAATGGATAAGATTAGGAAGGAATATATCAGAGGAAGTTTGAAAATAGCACCAGTAACAGAGAAGTTAAGGAGCAATAGGTTAGCATGGTATGGGCATGTTATGAGGAGAGATGAAGACCATGTAACTAGAAAAGCTTTGAGTATGACGGTCGATGGATATAAGAGTAGAGGAAGACCGAAAAAAGGATGGATGGATTGTGTGAAAAATGATATGTGTGTAAAAGGTGTGAATACTGATATGACATCTGATAGGCGAGCGTGGAAAAGGAAAACATGTTGTGCCGACCCTACGTAGGTGGGATAAGGGTAAAAAGATGATGATTTATGACTGACTGTGTCAAGACGGACTCCTCGAATACACATTCAGTTGGAAGACGTGTGGATTGTACAACGTGACATTTTTTTAAATAAATGAAAACTATACCGCTATATAATCAGGTTATTTTTTGGTATAAATTACTAGCCAGTTACAAAATAATAAACGCTGTTACCTGTTTAGATATTATAATAAAATAATGAAAAGATTGTAGTGAACAAGAAACGCGGGGCAATACCGCTCTCCTTAATTTTATTTTATTGAATTCAATTCTCACTTTCACTTAGGGCAGTCTCGCGCCTCTTAAAAGGTGCAATAAAAATTATATTTTTCGCTCGAAATGATTCTTCGTATTTGGTATTTTAGCGCTCCTTGTTATCTAGCGCTTTTTTTCTAACTGACTAACGCTGTTGACCTTGACGGGATTTTAAAGCTTCACCAGACAATCTCGAGGAAGTTTAAACCTGCAATCTATAGTGCGCACTAAGACTTATCTCAACCTTAAGTCTAGATTTTAAATATATAGTCCTAAGCTTAGCATTCCCTTAGCTTGTCCTGAGCTAAGTTCAAGTCATCAAATTCAACGGCTTACGAAAAACTTTGGTACTATTTATGCGTAAAAACAGTCTGACAAAATAATAATCTAACAGCGTTTCTATACTTTTTTGATTATCATTATTAATTAATTGGCATTAGCTTGATTCTTTATAGCGGAAATGTCAAGCAGACCTCCATTTTCCCCTCTCGGTTGACTTATTTCTTTCATTTTGTCAATATTTGTTTCGTCGCACATGGTTTAGTTTATTATTAAAGACATTTTACAGACTCGACGCTCTATTTCCAATACATAGCTAATCACAAGTTTAGCGCAATTAAACTATAAATTAGACACCTAAGATTGCGCTCAGTAACTACTTAGCGAAGTTTTAACTGAGCTAAGGATAAGATATGACTGAGACTCTATATATTTTCAACCCCAAGTGGTGGAACCTCGGCTTGGGCTATTTACCTTGATCGCAATATCGAGACTGTTGAATCCGACGAAGCTAAGTTAAACTGGTCAGACGAGAAAGAGAGAGATACGCATATTCACCAGCTTCAAACAAGCAATCGCATATATCATTCTACCGTAAAGTCACCGCTGACAGTACTAGCTAACACCCTCGTGTGGAAAATATGTTGCCATGTAAAGCAAGGTCCATTCTGTAGTGTTTCCATTCTTCACTAAAGTGCAGTCTACAGAATGGACCTTGCTTGGGTTCGTAACCACACACTAACAGCTATAATATATAAGTAAAATACCATATCAAATTTATGTTAAGTTTGTGACCCCACCCTCTCGCACACGGGGGTAATAGCGTACCTACCAATGTGTACTACCTTTTCATGTGTCTTTTCAAGATATCTTTATACCCTAATAGCTGTCCGCCTTGCTTTCGCTTGCCTTCTTCAGCTCACAGTATAAGATGCGCTTGACAACGCTCTCATCAGGTCTCCGAAATACATGTCCACACCATCGCAGTTGCCTCTGCATTAAATATGCTTCTATGCCGCATACATTAGCACGACGTAGGACATCAGTATTTCTTACACGATCTTTTACAAAGACAAATTGACATATTTGAGGGTAGAAGAAAAGCGGAGCTTGATACTAAGCGTAATTAACTAAAAGCCAGACCACCTAAGGCTATACAATATCATTTTAATAACGGTGTATTGACCTGCCTCAAGTGTGGACGTACGTTCACTGCGAAGGTAGGATACGTCAGTCATCTACGTGCACACGAAAGGGCGGAGAAATAGATTGTTAACTTTCTATTAGCGGTTGCTGTAACCGATAACGATTAAGAGCATATGATGATGATGATGATGTGTACTACCTATCCGTCCGTCCAAGAGTTTTTTCACATAAATCCGATCTATTTTATTGTGCTTCGATATCAAATGTATGCAAGCTGTGTTGTCTTTTAAATTTATAAATTAACTAGCTGAAACCCACGGCTCTGCACGCGTTTTTTTAAATGTATTAAAATTTTATGTATATTTTAAATGTATCACCATGGCAACGTATATAATACTGACGCTAATTCGCAGCGGAAGCTCTCAAAAGGAAAAGAATAGCCCGATTTTGAAACATCTTTCATTAGTGCTACGCTCCTATTGGTTTTAACGTGACGATATGTAGAATTTTTCAAATCGGACCGGTAGTTCTTGACATTAGCGCGTTCAACCAAACAAACTCTTCAGCTTTATATATCAATATAGATTATACATTGTTGAAATCCTATATTATAAATACCTGTGGCAACATAACAAACGAAGGCGGCAATCGTATTCTCATAGTTCCATCTCCTGGTTATGGCCACCTTATAATCAGCAATATTACAGCCGGTCTCTTCATCTATAATATTTAAAACATATATTAGTGTATATTACATACTAATATCATAAAGAGGTAAGATTTGTGAATTTGTGATGTTGTGACATTGTAAGGGGTAATCTCAGGAACTACTAAACCGATTTTGAAAATTCTTTTACCAATATAAAGCCACGTTATTTGTGAGTGTCATAGGGTATATATCATTACGCTAAGACCAATAGGAGCGGATCAACAATGAAAAATGTTGTAAAATCGGGGTATTTTTTCCTTTTGAGAGCTTCCGTTGCGTCTGAGCCCAAAATAACTATTCCACGCGTACGAAATCGCAGGCAGAAGCTATTAACTAATTATATTATCTAGAATAATATTATAAAGAGGTAAAGTTTGTGAGGTTGTAGGGTATAATATCTGGGGAGTCGGAGAAAAAACGGTCGAACGAAAACGTTTCATACGAACGCTGCCTTAACTATGAGAGATATATGGTTGAGTTCTAGAGAAAAGTTGTAGCTTGGTAATGCCTATTACCGCCCAACGAAGTGGGCACGGGTTGGTTAGTAGTTAATTTGATAGAGTTCAATTGTAAATTAAACGATAAAAATATTTATAGAATAAATAATAATAAATTAAACACCGAATGATCTGGGATAGTCAAGTTATTATAAGTTAATACATAAAAAGGTAATCCTTGAGTTGGTTTGCTATTGAAATGAAAATTATATGTATGTATATATTGTATACACTCTCTCTCTCTCTCTTTTTATCTGTTACGACACCTAACCTACTGTACATAGAATCTGCACATCCTCAATACGTAAAAATAACATTAAATAATCATCTCTACCACTTACTTTATCATAACTATATTCTACTTGTATCAAAACTTTTTCACACTCCATTGTGTTGAAGAAAACTATAAATATGAAAAAATATGAGAATCGCGTCAACGCGTCAAATGTCACTTGCCTGTAACTATTCGTCTAAGAGCTAGCAAAGGTAT
>MU160913.1:14580-35858 GCA_015888305.1 Antheraea pernyi
TCCTTTTTTTTTTTTTAACGTGGGGAAATCCCTTATGGATACGCCACCCTCCCGGGGGAGAGGGGGGGTTATGTCCAAGTCGCACGGACTAAAACCCCACGGTGTTCCGACAGACCGTTTTGTGGGAGCGGCAAGGGATCGTTCAAGCTAATCAACCTTGTAGAGCCACGGTCCGCCCGGCGGAAGGTTACCGCCGAGCTCCTACCTATAGAGGGACAGACCGGGTACACACCGGCTGCCCCTCTCGTCCGTCGGATCTGTGCAATGAGGAGATGGGCCCTCCGGCCCATCCCCTCAGGTCCGGCTACGGTGACGGGAGGACATTATATAAAACTCCGTTGCGTAAAGCAGCTGAGCGAATAATTACTGATAGCGGTTTTGCTTTTTATTATTTCTTGATTGAATCAATGTATACGGCGCAAACGTGACCAATAGCGAGAAGGATAATTAGGAATTTAGTAGACTTCTATTTGTCTTGGATATTAAGTCAATCAGTATCATAATACCTTTATTGTAACTTTCAAAACCGTATAATCAATTCTATGATGCTAATGACAGCATCATAGCCCGATAGTAAATAAACTAAGCGAATATTTAATGTACCTACAGAATAAAGTACAATAATATTAGTAAGATGTTAACACAGTTAGCTCGAGGGGTTCTTGGTAACAATACAATATTTGTCTATGATTTTGCGTTGACGTCAACAGTCTCGGGCATGGCAGCTTAACCTTTGTGATGTAGGTATTTGAGTTATGCCTTTGATTCTTAATATTATAATGAAGACAGTTAATAAAGAAACATAATAAAGAGAATGTAAATAGTACCTACTCTTAGCTGAATAAAATAGAATGAATAAAGTATACAATAGAGTCGTTACGATTAAAAATGAGCTAAATCCAATTTTAGCCGTTCCTAATATTTTACGTTATTTTTCGAGATCTTAAAATTTTGTACATTTATGTATGGGCTATGTACTAGTGGGCGCGCAGAGTTCGACATTCGACCATAGTTCATTGATTTTTTAAAGTTTGAATTTTAGTAGGGTTCTTTTGTCAAAGGGTATTATGTTATAATATCATTGCAGAATGTATAATGAAAAAGGGTAATTGGAACGTAAGAGTAAAATAATACATACAGTCGAGCATAGCAACCTCCTTCACAACCTTTTTTGAAGTCCTTTATTGACAGATGTCAAAATGTCTTTTTTATTTACATGTGTGTATATGATGTGTAAAATTGAAGCAGTAGTGTGAGTAATGCATATTTTAATTAATTTAATGTACTTCTAATGCATTTTATATAAAATAAATAGCTTTCTGCACTTCTCCTCCATATAAACTTTAACTATGCCAAATTTCAGATTCATCCGTTCGCCTAATTCCGTTAAAAGGGATACAATGTTTAGGCTTCACGTATTAATATATAGATTATATATATTTATTTATTATATTACGTATATTTATATGTAGATCATAAAAAAAATATAAAAAACTTTGAAATGTTTGAACTTCGTTCTCTTTGTATAAAAACTGGTAATCTTAAAAAAAATTGGCATATTATTTGTAATATCATTTATGGGTATAAATAAACTGTTATACTGCAATTGAAACATGAAAATAAAATAAATAAATTGTTACTTAATTAATAATGTTTGAAAAATGTATCAAAATATTACATTAATTAAAATATGACCAATGCTATAAAACTGGGGTGTTTGGTTGTCTGTTTGTTAGTCTAGACCAGTGTTTTTCAGTATGTGGATCGCGACCACCTTGAGTAAGCAATGACTCTATAACGGGGGCGCGGGTGGTTGCGGTACCTTTTTTTTTTACAAGAAAACACAAAGTAAAAAAACGTTTCAAATAAAAAATGTTATTAAAAGGCATCCATACATTAATACAATATAACAAATATAAAGAAGAAGACATATATGAGTCATATTCACATTTCATGAATTTAATTATATATTTAGTGGATACCTAAAACTAGATAAAAATGTACGGATTTAATATCTCATAGCGAACATGATTGATTGATTGCGTGTTCGGACTCAAGGTCGATGTAACCATAGCATGTCCATAGCATAGCCATGCCATAATCATAGCAAGTCCGCCTGGCTAGCCACCCTAAAGTTGAAAATCTATCACAAAACACCTGTTGGTGTGACCCAGCAGCTGCATTTGAGAGCCTTATTTCCCGTCTTAGCCAACATCGTGATTTCACATCAGGATGAGATTCTGGTTAAATGTTATAAAGTGTAAAAAAAGAACATCTAACTTCAAATATATTGATCGTTCTTTTTTTTTAATATCGAAAAACTGTAAATGGTTGGCACGGCCATAGAGTGTAAACTAGATAAAAAAGATTAAATGAGGTATTTGTCCATACTTGATTTTTAACCAAAAGTATATTAAACAGTAATAAGGTGAGATACGTTATACAGTATGTTTGGAAACTCTATTGGTAATATGTAAATTGGGCATACAATGCGTACTACTAAAAAAATATTGAAGGACTGGTTAAGACACATGTATATACACAAACACTGTATAGTACACAAACACTTACTTTGTTATATTATATACAGCTATGCCTGCGGCTTCCTCCGCGTGGAACCTTATGTAAAAAAATAGTGAATAATAAAGTCATCGGAATGTATTAAGCCTATTTACTTATCCACTGTTCTCTCGTACTTAAGTCGCGTCTTCATTAAAATTATAATAACTTTTGATAGACCGAACCGATTTTAACGAAACAAAGGCTAAATGGTACACGAATATATGCTTTATGCTTAAAGATTTTATCATGAACGCAGTACTTTAGTACGCGCGATACAGTGACACAAAATCTTATATCACTGCGACAACATTACACATGTACTTATCTACTTTTATCTCGTACTTAAGTCGTGCCGTCATTAAAATTAGAATAACTTTTGATAGAGTTACTTGAGGATATGATCTATGAGGTTTATCGTGAACGCAGTACTTTAGCAGTGGTGCGTGTCCAAACAAACAAACAGACAGACAGACAGACATTTCTAAAAATGATTGAAATGGATACGTTATACAGTATGTTTGGAAACTCTATTGGTAATATGTAAATTGGGCATACAATGCGTACTACTAAAAAAATGTTGAAGGACAGGTTAAGATTAATGTATAGTATACAAACACTTACTTTGTTATATTATATACAGCTATGCCTGTGGCTTCCTCCGCGTGGAACGTTATGTAAAAAAATAGTGAATAATAAAGTCATCGGAATGTATTAAGTCCATTTACTTATCTACTGTTCTCTCGTACTTAAGTCGCGTCTTCATTAAAATTATAATAACTTTTGATAGACCGAACCGATTTTAACGAAACAAAGGCTAAATGGTACACGAAGACATGCTTTATGATTTATCTTGAACGCAATACTTTAGCAGTGATATGTGTACAAACACACAAATAGTTCTAAAAGTGATTTAATTGTATTTTATTACTTTTCCTAGACACCTGATTTTACAAAACTTTAAAAAGTCCAGACTCGTTAGATTTTATATTCTTATAATATGTATAGATATCCCCGCTTATATTAAACAGCGATTACGATACATGTGTGCGTATGATTATTTTATCTCCCCTTTGGATTAAGATTATCATGTTTCAATCAATAAAGTGACACGAACCATAGAGAAATGAACGGAAGAAGAATCAAATTACGAACTTACGAACTCACTTTTATTGGATCCGAGGTATAATGTTCAAAGGTTCGGTTCACGACCTCCACAAGCTTCGGTTGTCAGAGAAATATTTAACAATAATAGGTATTTCAAATCTTCGCTTACAATTGTGTAAAATATCTTATCTGTATTTAATTTATACTACAATTATCAAACTCCAGAGATTGTTTTTGTTTTGACGTGCTATTAATTACCGCTCGGATTTCGAAAATTCGTTTTGTTTCTCATAGTTTATTTATTTACGAAGGTTATTCACTAAAATGACAGTTTTTTTGTTGTTGAAATCGTTGTATATCTATATCACTAAAGTGTATTAATATTAAGTTAAGTAAATAAACAGGCAGAGACAAGACAGTTAAGTACAAGTTTCTCCTCTGTTTCTTAAATGTATATCCTTAGTAGGTGGTAGAGTCACGCTGAAGCTATTACTGGCTTCAGCATGAATGGGTCGGCTCACCCTGGTAGTACCACCCCCTCATTAGAAAACCGACGTGAAGTAACAGTGCTTGGCATTGTTGCGTTTCGTTCGGTCAGTGAGAGCTCCGTAGGCCCACCTCCCCTCCGCTCTTCTCCTCTCCCTCTCCCTCCCCTAATCCCTTCCCCCAAAGGGTGGCAACGCACTTGCGACTCCTCTGGTGTTGTTAGTGCCCATGGACGGTGGTGATCACTTAACAGCAGGTGACCCAACTGTTCGTTTGCCGTTAAATATTTTGTTTATAAGTTTGTCTATAAGAAAAATAAATAGGTATATTTTCTTAAATTAACGTAATCAGTATGTTTTTTTATAAAAAACTTGGTCCGCTTTCTTCTATTTTTCAAATTTTTGCGTATAACAGAGCATGAAAATTTTTCGTATACTAAAATAAGTAGGGTATAATCTGTATAGCCGACTGCAGGTTAGGCTTGTTAGTCTACTCGTATGATAATGTTATAAGTGGCTTCTTAGCACGGCTTACACCCAAATTCACAGCAAATATTATTAACACTTAATTATACTCACGGCAGTTGCTAAAAGCCGATTATAATTATACTGTGAAATGTTATTAACTTAGAAATGGAATTTATTTAAACAATTTTAATGGATTAAATATTCAAAGCGTGCGTTCCGAATTCCAATTAAAATAAATATTCTGTATAAATCTATTAATTGTATATTTTACTAATGAAGTGATATGTTGTTTAATAATGGTTTTCGCAGTTTGCATAAAGAAACTATTGGAATTTAAAACAGGGACAAAACGATTTTTTCATTTTTCTAATAAAAACCAGCTTATATACCTGGAACTTAACATCTGAAAGGATTGTGATTAAATTTTAACAAGGTAAAAATACATTCTAACTACACTCTAATGAATTATAACCACCAATCTATAATATAAAAACAATACCAATAAACATAATTAATTGTTATAAAATGCTTCACGTTCTGGTGTTTAGGTCAACAAAACGGTATACAGTTTAAAAAGTTTGTAAACAGTGGTTGCTCAAAACAAAAGTGGAATGTCGATTGTTTACTTATTTATGTACACTTTGCAATGTGTGTTTCAAAACAAGCAAAAACATTGATACCTTTATATGAAACTTAATTATAATCTATTGAGTTTACGTGTACATATATATTTACTTATAAAAGACATCAACGGGCTTTCATTTGAGAAACCATTACTTATTGATTTATTATTCCCGTTTTCAAATATAAATGACGAGTTTAGATTTTTAATTCCTTATTAGAACTTATTGCAGTTGTTTTCGTCGACAATTTTTGTATAATTTTTCTAACTGGAAGTGGTAAAAAGATTTTATTGTTTCCTTTATACTTAATACATTATTAATTTCCTTTAAATAAAACTTTACTCAAATATATACAAAATTATGATATATAAGATTTACACATAAAATGTTCTTTTACCATCTGTTTTCTTTGTCCTAGACCCTCGTAATGGTTAAGAACCGGTCACATTAGTATAACCACAATAACGCAGTAAAGTTACTGTTAGCCTGAGTCGTAATCAAGCAGAAGATCTCGACTGTCTTTTAAACGGTACTAAATATTAACGTCGGTAGCTAGATGAAATCAAAAATATTGTTACGTCATAAATTTAATTTTCTCTAAAGACATGAATCAGTCTTAGTCTGACCCATTATGTTCCGTTGGAGCAATCCATTTCCCGCTATTTTCTCCAACACTTTACACTAATGAACTCAAAGTCGTCTATCAGTAATATATACTCAATAACTTAAGTCGATTTCCAGCCTCCTAAGTCATAACTATACTCATCACTTACTAGATTATTCTCTCCTTTTATAGCCATCTGTAAGAACGTCTGTACAGAGTAAGACTTCATCCAAATCTGTTAAAAACACATTATGTCTAAAACTTCTATCTCTGTGAATACTTTAATAATTTTTTTTAGCAATACAGCATCATCATCGTTTGATTTTTAGTTAATTGAATATTGAAGCAAAAGAGTATTCATGTACACCATGTTACTCAATAATTGATTAGTGAAACAAGTATCTCAGTGAGGATTAAAAAGATAGTTTAAAATAACTACGACGTAAGAACAAGTCGTGGACAAGACATATGTCGTGTTGGACTAGTGGTTTGACCGGTGGAATATTATTTCGATGTCCACAGGTTCGAACCCCGGCATGTACCAACGAATTTTTCGGAATTCGCGTACATTTACTAATTTAAATTAGTAACACTATCGGCTGACGGTGAAGGAAAACATCGTGAGGAAACCTAAACCTGAGAAATGTTCTTGTAGTACTACTGTATGTAAAACATAAAAATGTGGATTTCTCAGAGTTTCAAATCGCCAATACGTCGTGGGCTGGCGTGATGAATACGCACATACCTTCCTTCGGGAAGAGGCTTATGACCCTGCAGTGCGTTTTTTTTCTAAATCAATATACTAACCGTGCATCTTTTGCATTAAAATCAGCACGACGTGACTCAACGCTGTATTATCGTATAGAATGTAAGCGGGCAAATTGCAAGGCGTCGTGTTCTTGCCTTTGAAATTTCTAGACAATACGGATCGGGTATGTTTTGTTAAAAGTTTTTGTGCGATGTTGAGGATTATTATTCATATTTGGAATTATACAATTATGTTTAAATATTGCCATAGTTTCTCATTACATAACACAGTATTACTTTTTTTTTATATCATTGGAGAAACACCAGAGGAGTTGCAAATGCGTTGCCAGCCTGTGTTTGGGGGAGGGGAGAAGGGAGGAGGGGTGAGGGGACGGGGAAGGGGGAAGGGAAGTGGGCCTCAGGCGCTCTCACTGACCGAACGAAACGCAACAATGCAAGCACTGTTACTTCACATCGGTTTTCTGTGAGAGGGTGGTACTACTCCGGGCAAGCCGACCCATTCATGCTGAAACTAATAATAGCTTCAGCGTGGCTCTACCACCTACAAATAACATAAGATATGCTTAATCATCAATACGTTCTTTCTTATCGTATTATGTTTGATACTTTCAATATAAACAATTAAACAAGACAATTTTCTATTATTAAGGATAAATTAGGTTATAATATTGATGAAAAGGATTAAAGCATTAAATGTTTTTTCATAAGTTTGTGATCCAAAACAACGTCTTACGTATACCCAATAGTGCTCCATTGTAACAGAACATGGAACTTTCTTTCCCATATTAATTAACTTTGCATAAGAAACATATAAATTATATTAATTAATAATCAATTTAATAAACAGTATGCCGTTATAATTGGGAATTGATATGGTTACTCTATCAAATCTCTATTAACTTTGCATAAGAAACATATAAATTATATTAATTAATAATCAATTTAATAAACAGTATGCCGTTATAATTGGGAATTGATATGGTTACTCTATCAAATCTCTGTTGTACGGGTACCCGTAAATACTGAAAACAAAAACATATATTACAGCACAGTTGGAATTCTCGTTTGACTCTTCGACATTCACATTTCGTATCATCCCTAGCGAATATAAATAAGAAATACTATACCAAAGATTTCATATAGATGCACATATGTATGGCGAAAACTGGTTAGAAGTCCCTAGAATATTTTTTAGAATTCGATATCACACAAAGTTAAGGGAAACTAGTTTTGCTCGCGAATTCGTTTACGTTAATGTATATTTTGCAAATGTAATACTGATAATGTTACTCGCTCGTAATGTAACTTTCTGTAGGTGTTTGGGGTGTAAGGGGTGTCGAATAACATCTAAGACTTGAGACACTCAAGCCAACATCACCTGCACGTGGTGCACCCTGCTGAATAACGAACGAGGCAATGACGATAGCGGGGTGGTAGGGTTTTACAGCATGACCAGGTCGCAACCACTATGTATATGGCGAAAAAGCCCGTCATAGCGATTCGCTTCTGCGGTTCGCGTTTCGGGATCAGCCTGTGCATAAGCAGCTTTTTGCAGGCCGGCATGACAGCGGCGACCGGCGATAGTGTGTTACTCGGTGGTCGCCATTGTTTTTGAACTGTACTGTGCTTACCATCAGGCATAGTGCAGTAATTTTACCGTGCAACAATAAAAAAAAATAGGTTTAAATGACGTCGCGACTTAAGTACGAGAGAAAAGTAGATAAGTAAATAGATAATTCCAAGTTCAGAAATGACTATTTACTCTAAGTGATTTGAATAAATTATAAATACAGCAAGAACTGATAATAGTTTAACAAGTTAAACAACTTGACATAAAGAATGCCGTCAAAAAATAAATAGTAATAAATTGAAACTTATTGCCAATAGAAGTCCATTACACGATGTCCATATAGACGAAGCCAATGAAGCGAAATACAATTATATTGATATTAAATATATTTTCCAGACTTCGCACAGGATGGAGCGCCGCCCGCAGCGAACCCCCGTTGACCGCCAGCGAGCGGGAGGCTATTGCAGCCGTCGTTAAGAGGGCAGAGAAAGTCGACGAAGTAGAATCGAGACGGATCGGCCGACTGGTTGCACGATTGGAAGGTAATAATGCGCAACGTACATCTAACAAGTGAACTAAGGTCATACGTATATATATTGAGTGGAGATTGTGTTCAGAGTAATCAACCGTTTTCATAAGGGATTGGTTTTTATACTCTTGGCAGTTATACTAATCGAAGAAATCTTATTTTTTTACTAAGATTAAATTAAATAAAAAGCCTTTATTCTACTTTTCCTTTGTACAAATTTATTTCCACTCCCTTATCTAAATTGTAGTCGGCTCTTCGGCGTAGGTCTCCCCTAGTTTTTTCCAAAGGTCCTTTGATGGGAAATATCCCGCCATCTTTTTTTGGTCTTCCTGGTTTTTTCTTGTAACCTAGTGGCACCCACTCTTTTACAATTTTTGTCCACCTGAAATTGTCTTGCCTGCAAATGGGACCTGCCCAGTTCCATTTCAAATGTCTTATTCTTTTCCGTGTGTCCATTACTTTCGTTCTTTTCCTTATACTTTCATTATCTATTCTACCTGGAATCTTTTTGTTTAGGATGTTTCTCTCCATTTTCCTTTGGCACACTGCAAGATTTTCCTCATCTTCTTTCCTTAATAATTAAAAGTTAGAGTATTAAACTTCATTAGACCTGTAAGAGTATATTATATATATTATATAACCTTCAGATTCCACGGTGTAAACTTCTAGATGAAGTAGATAACACAAATTATATTATGAACTGATTCTTAAATCTTATACCACGAACTGAGTCTTAGAATGACATTTACCATAAAACTTGAAAAATCTCGAATATTCGATAATTTAACGTCACCTGTTTGTTTGCTTAGCTTGTATTACTAATGATACTAGCTTTTGCTCCGATCTTCCTCTTATATTTGACCTTATGTCCTTTATTGTACACGTGACATGACGATCAAATGAGTAGTCAACAATGATATTATAACAAAAAAGCTGTAGATACATTACCTACATGATATAATATTTTGACATAAAAAGGCACGATAACGCACACATACGTAAAGTAATATTGTAACGCCACGCTGTCTTAGATAAAATTTGGAAGTAAGATAGCATATTCACAATATCTGTGGTGAAAAGGAAATAGTTATATGTTGCTTAGATACGGGCGGATTGACGGGGCAGTCGTCAAAAATAAGCTATCTAGTCGAGTCTTAATAAGGCGCTATCGAAGCTTATGACGTGCTTTTTAGATATAATATCATTGGTATTAAAGGTTTGAAAGCGTAACAAATAAGCAAAGTGACATTCGCATTAATAATATTAGTTAGTATACTTTTAAATGTTGTTTATAGGTATGCGTCGGGCATCTCAAGGACCGGCGCCACGATGTTGTTTATTGTGTGGGGAAACCTCCAGACTGTTATCGCCATTGCGAACTTGTTCGATTTGCCGTCATACAGCTTGCTCGAAATGCGTTATAGAAACACCACCCCATAGGTATGTAATCAAATTTGCAATATTTATTATTACTTCCTATTTATAATGTGTGTAGTATTATTTGAAGTTCTTTCAAAGGGTTGACCATCGTCCCACGTACATTTAATTTTTTCTTCGTCTTCTTCTGCGTGCCTTCTTATGTAACATTGACTAACAAAGTCAACGGAATGTATTAAGTCCATTTACTTACTTTTACTTACCATTTATTTACTTTTCTCCCGTACTTAAGTTGCGTCGTCATAAAAATTACAATAATATTTGATAGACGGAACCGATTTTAATGAAACAAGGACTAAATGTTCCTCGAGATATGCTTTATAATTTTTTGAGGCTTTATCGCGAACGCAACGCAGTTTTACGTGTTCAAACAAACAAACAGACAGACGGACAGACATTTCTAAAAGTGATTGAAATGTATTTTAATACTTATTCCAAGACACATGCAACATTTTTTTTTATAAAAATCGAAAAGTTCAAACACGTAAGATTCACATTCTTAATATATGTATAGACTAGCGGGCCCGGCAGGAGTTGTCCCGTCCTGATTATGAAAAAATCTTTGACTAATTATATACTAAAACGTTCCTCATCAATCACTCTATCCACCGATGAAAACCACATGAAAGTCCGTTCGGTAGTTTTTGAGTTTATCGCGAACAGACAGACAGACAGACGCGGTAGGGGACTTTGTTTTATACGATGTAATGATTACATTTTAAACATAGGTAATTCGTATTTTTAGTAATAATAATAAATTAGAAATATCTTAAATTGTTTAACGTCCCAAATACGTTGTAATATCAGAAATAATGAATTTAATCAATGGGAGTAGATCTCCGATATACTCTAGGGAGGCATACATGTGCAATCTGTGCGCTGAGACACGAGAGATGTGGAAGAAATCGGGTGCATGGTTTTACAAGTCTTTACCAAAGTATATATTACCCGAACGGAAGACAACAAACCGACTCAATGAAATGGAATTTGCAAGAATAATGCAGGTGAGATAAATTCATGAATATCTTCTTAAATAAAACTTAAAAAAAACTCATTTTCTATCACGAAAATTTATAAGAAGATACTATAAATATTCTGGAATTAGAATAATTAATAATTCGATAATAAAACCGAATGAGTATGAATTAAATGAACCTACTTTATTGTAAGGGCACATTATAATGAAATCTGATCATTTCCTTCCGAATGAGGCGTTCACTGAAACTGTTTTCACTAGTATCACTAAAATATATCTTATTACTGATGGTATTTAGGTACAAATTGAATCTGTATTCGCTTCGTTTAACTAAATTGTAATCTGTACAACGTAATATACTTGGATGAGACAAAATGCGAATCCAAGCCATTCGTGATACAATTATGAGAACATATTTACGTGGTATTTAGTATTAAATAATTTGTTATAACTTTGACTGCAAAATTTATTTTTTGTTGGAAACACTAAATGGGACAAAAACTGCATAGTGACTTAAAAAAAATCTTTTACGATTAGGCGTCAATCTTAATTTAGTTTCGTTTTATTTTTCAAATAAAAATGCAATCTATTCTTTGATCATTATAAAAATTTATTGTATCAAATAAACAGTGAAACTTTTCTCCTTTTACGGTACATAGCATTGATAACTTGAATCTTATTTGCAATAGGGATGCTCTTCTTCTCTGTACTAAATAACGATTAAAAATATTTAACTTTAGCAGTTTTTATTATAAACACTCTGTGAATAATAACATTATAAAATATTATACAGGATGCTGGCAACAGTAGTAACGAGGGGAAAACTGATTCCGAACCCGGTTCTCCATTGAGTGTTCACGCCCCTACGTTTTCTCGACAGCCGAGTAACAGCGATAGTCGAAAATCTGCCGCTTCACCTCACGTGAGTAATTTAGTTTATTCTTCACTAGCGACCCGCCCCAGCGTCGCACGAGTACAATGTAATACTAATATGGGGCAGTGTGGAATGATTTGTAATATTATTTAAGATATACGATTCCGTAGTATATTAAATTGACCTATCTCGTAAGGTTTAGCCAGCGTTTACGATGTAAGCGAAGAAAAATCTCACATTGCAAATCTTTGAATTTTTAAGCTTTTCTATACTATAATATATATGTATTATACATATAAACCTTCCTCTTGAATCACTCTATATATTGCTGAAAACTGTATTAAAGCCCGTTGAGTTGTTTAAAAGATGTAAGCGGACAGACAGCGGAAATGACTTCATTTTATACTGTGTAACGCTTGTCTCACCAACATCAACACAGTGTCAACAAAATTACTAAAGTTAAACATTACGTTATTTATTAATACAATTGTATCTTAATTATACATTTTATAATGATCTGTCCATGGCGTGGAAGTACTTAAGCTTGGGCTGGTTTTTGTTGGTCGTCTTTCTGTTCAGTAGGTTGGTAGCCGTCCTTATCAGCGACGAACGATACAGCAATGTGTTGACCATCGGGAGCGACATATTTATAACTGCCCTTAACTACTAGCCCTTGTTGGTCGGTGTCGTTCTTGTATGATCCCTGCTCCTGTCTCGAGGTGCCGTCGCTTGTTTCAAAATCGAATTTGTAACCGTCGACTTCAACGTCCGAGTCTTGTTTCACAATCTCAACTGGTGGTTTCTTCTCAGCCGGTGGAGCAGCAGGTCCTTGTGCCTGAGCGTAGACCACCACCAACGCGGCGATAACGAACAATGTGATTTTCATTTTTTTTTTGTTTAGTTTAAAACGTTATGTGTTGATAGATAGACAAGCGATGAACGTATGTACTTCGAAGTGCCAAACGGAGCTTTAAATATCCTCACGGTGTATTGACAATGTATTTCGTAGTTTCATTGGGAGGTAAGTGCTAATCACTTGATGCAAACAGTTTATTCAAAGGTGATCCTCGAAATTGTTACAGGGATTTGGCAATAGTGTGTATTGTTTGCCTGACAATGTCGCTGCGAGTCGTACGTGTACTTAACCTACATCTCGGCTATTTACACTGACCATATTGAGTTCTGTTTGATAGATACGGAATATGTTAAAATTAGATTTTTTTTCATTGTTCAATGAATCTGTTCTTCGTTACGTAGTTTTATTAATTACGTAGATGTTATTAGTAGAGGGAGTAGCGTTAATTAACTAAGTTACTTCAAAGACTTAAAGATTTCAAGTTAAAGAAAAAGCTGTAAATCCTTTTTATAGAACTTGATTTCTTTATTTATTTATTTTTAATATAACTGTAAATTTTGTATTTATATATAAATTTCTTCTGTACGCGTGTATGTCACTGAACTCCTCGTAAACGGCTGGACCGATTTTGATGAAATTTTGTGTGCGTGTCCATTGGATCCGAGAATGGTTTAGATTCACAATTGGACCCGGTAGGTGGCATTGCGGTTGACTTTTAGTTTTTTTTTAATATTAAAACAGGACAACGTCCGCCGGGACCGCTAGTATAACTATAAATGTTGTAAAACAATAATACAAAGCTATTATTTTATTATTAAACAATAATAAATGACTGTAAGTAATATGTTTGTTTACTAATTTATTTTTTACCATATTTTTATATCGAAATATTAAAAAAAATACTAGCAACTAATAATATTAATAATTTATAAATCGACAAAATATTGCAATTAAACAAAGAGACGTTAAACACTAACTACATATAGATAAAATAAAAATTTCAGTCATTAAAACCAGAGATTATCCGCACGATTAATTTTACTCTGTTTTATCACAAAATATATCGACTTGAAAAGGGAACTAAAGAGAAAGAAATAATGCCTCAGTCGTTTGGACTCTATTAAATTTACCATGAATAAAAGTTCAATTTCTGTTATAAATTTTCACGTGTCGTTTTAGCAGGGGTTATTATGTCACGGGAGACCACTGTAAGTTAATTAGTTTCTCGCAGCTCATATTCCTTTGCCCTTTTGATCAGTATATTATACTATTACATTATACAAATCTACTGTTTCCTGTTACTGTTTTGTTTTTACATTTAGATCAAAAGATAGTTGCTCGCTATGCTATGAATTAAATGAACCTTTAAATTATTTTTATGGCAAATTGTCAATGGGGTGTAAAAAATAAGTGGTCTAGAATCGTGTACGAAAAATTCTGCATCAAATGGTCATAGATCTATGCTAATACAATCAGGAATTTGGACGTAAATGAGCTTCAAAGAAAACCTATTTTCACTATATAGATATATAAAAAATAAAGTTTCTTATTTTTTTTAATCCGTAGTGGTCCGAATTGAAACAATCTGAACATATCCAGGAAAATAGACGAATTCAGAAATCGCTCAAACTTCTTTTCAAATGTCATGTTCCTATGAACTTCAGATTTGACCGATAGATATGTGTACTTAATTGTTTTTTTTTATTCTTCTAAATTTTCGAGCAATTGTCGAAGCAGCTATAAATTTAATTTAATTCATCAGGAGATTGAATCCTCTCTTATTTTATACAAGCGCATAAGTGCACGCGTTTTTTAAAAAGTGTATTAAAGATTTATAAAATTTTGAGACTATGTACAATTATAGAAATACTCTTTAATAATAATTATAAGTACGAAACGCACGCCACTTACAGTAACATGTAACGTGTACATTAGATATATAAATACTAACAGTGTGTCAAACTATCAGCAACATATTTGGAATTTTAACTCACCATATAACTACCCTAGTGCTCACTTACACTGTATAAGAAACCAATGAAACAATAACTTAAAATATTATTATAAAGATTTACATTACATTTAATACCTAGTCTTGTCATAAATACTGAAACAAAGAGAAAAAATCTATTTCAAATAACATTTATTATTTTACAGTGTGTTAGTTTAATATAATTTAAAATATAAAAAACTTATTCGAAGTGGTCTCCATTGGCTGCAATACAGTCCTTTAAGCGTTGAGGCCAGTTATCAATAGAAGCACGCACTCTTTTCATGGTAAAATTCTTCACTGACAATCATACGGCATTAGGGATTCCAAATTATTATGACGTTTAGAGCAAGCAGTACTTTCTAATTTATTGGTGTTTTTTTTTATATCATAGGATGCAAACGAACAGGTGAGTCACCTGATGTTAAACGATCACCACCAATCGACACTATATCACCATATATCACCAATAGACACTAGCAACACCAGAGGAGTCGCAAGTCGCATCCTGTGTTTGGGGATAGGAGGAGGAAGGGTAGTGGAGGTGGTCCTCCGGCATTCTCACTGATCGAACGAAACGCAAAAATGCAAGCACTGTTACTTCACGTCGGTTTTCGGTGAGAGAGTGGTACTACCCCGGGTGAGCCGCCCCATTCATGCTGAAACCAGTAATAAATTCAACGTGGCTCTACCACCTACTTATTGGTAGGTAATACTGTTCATATTGGTTCAAATCGGATCAGTAGTTCTTGAGATTAGCGCGTTAAACTAAACAAACAAACCCTCCAGCTTTATGATATTGGTATAGATAAGGGTTCAAATCAAATATTTATCATATCAACTGTATGTTTTTTTTATTGTAACACAGCAAAGAATTAGATTAATTAGAATTTGTATTTCTAGAATACTCGTAAATAACTTATTTACATTTACATTATATTTAATATACATTGCCATTATTATAATTAAGATTTTGTGACTATACAAAAAAAACACTTATATACGTGTAATACATTTATAATCTAAGATCTTTTTAGGAAGACCTCTATATCATTAATGTTATAAATAATTATAATGTCGAATTGTAAACAATAAGCTAATCAAAATTTTTCTGTGACCTCCCTTTGCGTACCGCTTCAGTAGCTGTTTCGATTTTACCACCCCGTTCTTTTTTAAATTATCAGTTAAGGAATGACCAGTACGTCTCTTATAGGCTTCAAGTCCTAAGTCATCTTTTAAAATACGCGACGTGGTTCTAGGTGGTATCTTCATCTCCCGAGATAAAATCTTTTACTTTCGGACAGGATTTCTTTTTTGTACGAACACTATGTGGACGGTCAGATCTTTTTCTGTCACAAACAGAGGAGGTTTCATTGTACCTATTAATAGCTCGGTACATAAACATTTTACTAATACTAAGCGTATGGAGAGTTTTAAATATTGCATTTGGCTCCATACCTATTTTGTGTAATGCAATCACAGCGATTCGGTTCTCTTTATCACCCCACTCCATTTTCATATCGCAAAATATTGTACAATGTATTGGCGCCAAAATGAGAAAGCGCAATGAATAATCACATAAAAATGACTGACCCCAAATTCAAATGTAATATTTTGTATATTTTTAATTGTAACAGTATTTATGGCCAGACTTAAGTATATTGCTATTATAATAAAGATCTTGTGACTATACAAAAAATAAACGCTTGTCTGTTCCGCAAGAAATTGTATTATGGAATTCTTTACGTAATACGTTTATGGTCTAAGATCTTATTAGAAAGATCTTTGCTATCTTCAAAGTTACTAATAATTCCAATGTCGAATTGTAAACAATAAGTTGATAATTAAAAATAAAGAATGAGTTGAAATCTTGTAATCCCGTTAATTTTCATGCAGATGAAGTTGCGAGTAACAGCTTGTCTAAAATAGAATAACCTCAATTATTTTTTATAAGGATCGTTATCTCCCAGTGAAAGTCCCGTGAAAATCGGTCCAAGCGTTTTGTTGATAGTACAGCGGGAGAAGCCATGATTAACAGCTTGTCTAAATTAAAATACATTAAATTACTTTTTATATGGTCCGCTACCTGCCAGTGAAAGTCCCGTGAAAATCGGTCTAACCGCTTTGGAGATAGCACTGTGGGCGAAGTCACGGTTAACAGATAGTATAAACTAAAATGATTTAAATTACTTTCTATAAGGTCAGCTATCTGCCAGTGAAAGTCTCGTAAAGATCAGCTTAATCGTTTTGGAGATAGCACTGCGGGCAAAACCACGGTTAACAGCTAGTATAAACTAAAAAAAGCTTGAATTACTATTTATAAGGTCAACTCTCTGTCAGTTAAAGTTCCGTGGAAATCGGTTCAACCGTTTTGGAGATGGCACTGCTGACGAAGGCGCGGTTAATAGCTAGTCTAAATTAAAGTAACCCACTGTAATTTTGGCTGCCTCCCAGTGAAACTCCCGTCGAAATCAGTTCAGGCGTTTCGGATATTATCCGGAGCAAACAGAGAGACAGACCGACAAAAATTTAAAAAAATGTATTTAATTGTTATCAGTAGCGTGTATACTTTCATACCCAATCATTAAAGAATTGTTATTTTGATATTACGTATAGATACTTCATTTCTATTATATGTGTTCATATAAAAAAAAATTAAGAGAAATTAAACAGAAACGTATTACTGTATTAGACATGGAATACTGTGAGATATTAGTGGAATGGCCATTAATCTATATAAGAAAGGTGTATTAATTGTAAAATAATGCAGGATAAATTACTGTTACAAGAAGTTATTATAATATTCATATTTAATATCCATGACCACAATTTTTAAACCCTGGACTGTCTAAAACCATGGTTTAAACTACATAAAAACGAAAGTGAAACTATGATGCTGGTAGCATAAATTTAAAAAATACCGTATTTATTACAAAGTTGTGTATACTAACTTTTTTTTTTTAATGGCTAGAGTTATTTAATAACATTATTCGTTATTTTGAAAGCTGCGTCTAAAAAAACCAACCGAGGGGTTTACATTTATAATAATCATCACCCTACAAATTTCCAATACAGGATCACAAATTTACAAAATGGCCACAAATTTAATGAAATTTTGATAGGTTTTTTTATTTTACCTGGTCTATTGATGATAATACATAGTTTATAGTATCAGGTAACAACATATTCTTAATTGGGTCAGCCTCAGTCATCTCATTTTTCAAGTACTGAGTTATATACATATTCGTAACTAGTTACTCACCCCGGTTTCGCACAAGTGTACTAATAATTATTTATCTTCGTCTAATTTTCTAAAGAGACCAACTCATGCTTATATTGTTCGACCATGTAATGAAAGAATATAGCCACCGAACAACCGAACGTATTTTCTGGAAATGAAGACGCTATTAAGGCAAATAATCTCCTCTAAAAACCGATCTAAAATAGTCAAGTAAAATAATAACAATAGTTGCTAGTAAAAGACAGATAACTGAATAATTAAATTAACCAAATTAAATAAAAAATATTGATATTCGGTTGGCATCGACTTCAAATATATTATTAGGTAGCGCGAATATCAATATTTTTTATTTAATTTGGTTAATTTAATTATTCAGTTATTTTTCGCTTTTTAGTGCCCTATTTGTGTGTTATTTGTGTTTCACATCGAAGGCGGTTTTTTTTTTTTATATATTGTGCACGCGCTACGTATTTATACAGTCGGTAAATAGCTAAAAGTAAACTTATCAAAACATCTTCGACTCGCCGTATATAAAATAAAAGGCAGGTAGGTAGCTTATGTTCTACCGAACTTCGAACAGTAGTCACATGAGTTAGGTTAGGTCGTGTATACCGTTCTACCGAACTTCGAACAGTAGGCACATGAGTTCTCAATTGTACTCGGTTTTAATTTTACTGATTTTTGTCTTTTGATAACGCGATTCAGATATTGATGTGATCAGACAAACAAATAATATCTTGAGTTAGGCGTTGTTGACATAGCTTAGCTTGGAACCGAAAGGAAGCTTGTGAGATTATTCTCTCATGTTATTGTTACATTTAAGTGTTACATTCCAGGAGTTAAATGACGCAGCGGAAAAGTATGCTTCAGCATCGGGAAATCTGACTTATGTATTCAGACCTGCGCGTAAAGTGAATGTTGACAGGGAGCAGCAGGTCAGTTCTACGGCTAATTTTATTTTTCCCTTTTATAATAGAAACGTAACGATAACTATAACTCATCCAGATTATGGACCTATCTGCCGGTGCTTGTGGTGCAGCGTCGCAGCTGCTGGCGAGTGTGCAGCAACTCGCACTGCATTCTGATGCCGACACCAGGCAGGAGTTGGACTGTGAGGGAGGCAAGGTCGCTGATGCTGCACAGGCACTTTTAACTGCTGCTCAGGTAATGTAATTCAGTATATAAGCGACAATTTCTTTGAAAATGGTAACGTATTAAGTTTGGGAGTGTTCCTTTTAAATAAAGTTACTGGAATACGTCGATGGTTGTGCTTTAAAGGTTACAACTACAAGAAAATATATTAAAATTTTAAAGTTAAATATTTTGACATGCAGTCAATCAGCTCATCAATACGTGTGATGAAAAAAAAGAGGGGAAGCTATAACTTGGCAGTTTTTCGTAACCCAATTTACACCAAAAATTACGAAAAATATTTTTCTTGACTTGGAGGACTTGAAGGATTGTAGTTCTGTTAAGGCCGCCTTTATTAGTTATAGAATTATCATTAATATGGATCTTAAAATTACCATATTTCTTGAACAACATCATTTTTAAACGGAACGGTAGTGCTGCCCAAACAGGAACTATAAATAACTATAAACACTATAAACATATAGTGATAAAACAAAGTAATCCCAAGGAGGACTGATGTCAGGCGGCCGGTCGTAAAAATGAAGCCAAATCATACATCACAACACGAGAAACATGTTGTGCCGTCCCAACTTATGTGGCATAAGGGTAAGAAGATTATGATGGATTTTAAAATGACCGTTATTTTTAATTGCACTAGGTAACGGCTCCATCAATCTCAGACCCTCAGTGCCAGTCTGTGGTACTGTCCGCTGTGGATGGAGTGTGGACAGCGAGCCAAACCCTGTCGAGAAGCTTTACCAAGTTACCTGATAATCAGGAACGCCGGGCTCTAGAGGCTGAACTACGACGTTTAGAAGACATGCTGAATAAGATTAAGGGATCATTGCGTGACATTCCCAAAGGTAAATCAAATTTACTTTGAATATTCTTTCAGTTTACTCTTGTAGGAGTGGTGAAGCTTGTTGTATACCTTTTCCTGTCTTAAAATGGCATATAATCGTTACCTTTTAGTCCTGAATATAGAAAACTACATGCTATACTATAAAACAAATAACTCACAAACGGTATCGAAGTATTAAGTTTAAGGGGAGATCTCGCCTTCTTCAGAGTATTTTATTGTTTGTTTAATGAATTGTCTGCTGAGGTATTGCTGGATATGCTGCCTGCTGTTACTCTCATCAGGCTCATCTTCATATCTCGAAACAATATGGATTCTCACAAATTAGTATCCAAAGAATTTCTTCTCGCGAACGCTTTGATCATAGAATGGGTTCTCTGGTCAAGTTATTCCAAGGGGATTATAATACTGAATTACTCAAACTTAGATGAACAGGTTTCTAATAGATCAGTAACACGCAAGTAGTTTTGGGAGAGTATATAGCCTATGATGACCTATTGTCATCAAGTGGACCTCACACTTATTTGTCACCATCCTAATATAAAAAAATCTGCCAATTTTACAAAAATGTTTTTTAAATGCTATATTGATCATACTATTCCATTTTTTTTACTCTTTTATTTCTCATGATCTGATATTCTCAATGTTTCTTCTTCGACAACGTTATTCCCAGATGGTTCATCTGGTGCTAAAACCAAACCAGCAGTAGCAGCGAAACCCGGCAGCTCTAAGAACGTAGACCTCACCAGAGGTTTCTTGGAGACCATGCGTTCGGAAGAGAACCATGGTAAGTACTTCAATTGTCAATTAAAAAATGTTTTATTCATTTATTTTCGATCGTAACAAGACCTAATGACGTCATTCTTCCTAATGTTCATGACAGTAATCCAAATCCAATCCAAAAATGATAACGACAACTGCGAAATCTACTATCCATAGCCGATCTCCGCCAAAAAGAAGTTACTGTTACGGGTTCGCCCTTAATATTTTTCTTGATTACTGTATATTGTTGATCTCCAGCACTCCCTCACCGGCACACCCACATTGTGCAGACACATATACACAGGTATACATATGGTGGAAGAGATTTCACTTTTTCCCTTATTTTCGAACTGGGTTGGTTTAGCCTAGTAGACAGACACGAAATACACGTTTGAATTCGTGAGGCTCACATGCCAGTACACATGTGTATCGCAGGAAT
>MU160913.1:37630-54205 GCA_015888305.1 Antheraea pernyi
GGTTTTTACAGCTTCACCGGACTACTAAGGTCGAGCGCTTAGGGCACTCAGCCGATTTTGGTTTTGGGTAACATACACAAGGGTGCACGCACACCTCGGCTTGGGCTGTTTCCTGGAAAAAGACACGTCTGTCCTAGCTAACTATTCTAAGCTATTCATACATATATACATTTGTGAACCATACAATCGAAATTGCATGATTCACAAATGAATACGTGTATATCGGATTGAAACGAACTTAAACTATTCGATTCAGTTCGATGAGGGAAAAAAAAACAAAACCCTCCCACCATGTGTATATATGTGCACGTGTGTGAGAGAGATGATCTCATATGTCTGTTCAAGTGATGTAGGTGAGTCACTGTATCGCGTAAATAATATCAAGAGGGCTCCGCGCGGGGACGACCTAGGCTCGAGATATTATTGAGAACCGCGAAGTGTGCGGGAGCTAATAGGGATCGATTACAAAAGCGTGGGCGCAACACGCATTTTATAAGATTGAATTTAAATTTACTAACGGTGACGGCACCGAAGTCTAAAAATAGACATAACAAAAATTATTATTATTGTTTGACGGTTATTTTTAGGGGAAGATAGACGTAAATACGCGATTTACTCTATCTTATTTGAGTTATTTATTTTTTTAACAGCTGCGCGCGCGAGCCGTTGTAGTGTAGCCGCGATGGCTGGAAATCTATGGATTGCCGTGACGGCACCTAGTAGAGGATTGCGAGCGCACACTTCGTACGCCGAGATCTCCGAGATCTCGTGGAAAATGAGTAGTTGACCTGCGTAGTCAATACTCGATAGGGAAAAGGAGTATGCGGGGTCATCCTGTGAAGGATTAGCCGCCGGAGGTTTGGGAGTGTGCTGGGACGCGGGTTTAGGAGCCCACGGGGCCTGAGGGGCCCGGTAGGGGCGGGGGGGCGCACTAGTCGCGGGTACGGATGCTGCCGGTGCACGAGACGTGCCCGGCAGGTTCGGGAAGGCCTCTCGAGACATGAGAGGCGGAGGTCGAGGACGGGCGGGGGCAGCGGCCGTCTTAGACGGCGACGCCTGCCTGGGGTATCGAGGGCGCTTTGTGCGCGGGGCGCGGGGACATCCGCGATAATTCGCGGTATGGCCCACGCCGCGGCACAGAACACAACTCGGAGGGTCGGAGGCGTCTTTCGTGCGAGGACACTCCCTAGTGGAGTGGTCGCCGAGGCACTTAACGCACCTGGGTTTCAGGCGACAGTTTCGTGCGGAGTGTCCGTACACCTGGCAGTTGTGACACTGCGAGGGCACAGACGTTTTGCGCGGCGGCTCGACTATGACGCCGGAGAGGCCGCAAAGGGATGTAAGATTAAAAATCGCTTTCCCCTGAGGGGTGCGATCGAGGACAACGAGAACCATATCATATGGAGCCCTGGTGCGCGGAGAGCGCATACGATGAACCTCGCGGACAGGAATCTTCTGTTCCTTGAGGTCGTCTGAGATGTCGTCAGTCGGGAGTTCTGAGGGGACTCTACGGATCACAACCCGTAGTTTACGCTCCTCTTCGAGAGAGTGCGTGAAATAGCCCCACTGGTTGTCCCGAAGGAAACGAGTGAGGTTGCGATGGGCGGTGGACGTGGCTACCTTCACCTGAATACCTACAGCGGTATTCACGGCGGAGGTGTAAGGGATACCTGCCGTTTCCAGCAGGCTAGAAATCTCAACCCAAGACGCTTTGTCTTGGATCGTAACGGGGGGCGGTGGGCGGGGCTTCTTGCCCGAAACTGCGGAACCCGCAGCCGCGGGCGAGTTGGGTCTAGAGGGCGCTGGTGTCGCCTTTGGCACTTTCGCGCCATCGACGTTTGCGATCTTTTTAGAGGGCGATTTGTCCTCCGGATCGGAAGGTGATTTCGGGCGCTTCTTGTTCTTGCGCGGTTTGCGGTGCGTGACGGTGGTGAAGCCATCGTCTGCAGCAGGGGCTTGCTCAGCCTGAGGGGCTTGCTCGGCAGGGGGATCCTGCTGAGCAGGAGGGTCTTGCTCCATGTCGGAGCCGGGGTCGGAGTCGGAGTCGGTGTCATCGCTATCGCGATCGTCCGGGATTGTGAAGTTGTTTGAGGCTTCGATCTTGGCGTAGATCGAGGGAGCGGGTTTCGAGGAATGAGGGAGCTCGGTGCGACGCTTTGCAGCGTACGCATCGTAGTCGTCTACGAGACGAGGACAGATAGCGGCTATGAAGCCGCGGAGGCTAATGAGCTCAGTCTCTAAGAGACTGATCTCTTGTTCAGCGGCCATACCGGGGCCTGAGGAGGGGAGTGGGGCGGGAGAGGACATGTGAAACCTCCCTGCCAGAGGGGCAGGGGGGCGCGCCTTACTGAATTTAACGGACTATCCCGAGTCCGGATCAAAGGGAGCTGTGGGCGATGTGCAATGCCTCACAGGGGACCTACAATGCCTAGGGGGAAGCCCTAACACTTCTTTCTTGAACGCCTTACGGAGACTCGACGCGTGCTGAAAAGTACGATTTCATGCACTGAAAAGTGCGGTTTACAGGCGCACCGAAAAGTGCACTCTTTGTCACTCCGAAAAGTAACAAAGCCCGGCCTTGCGGCCGCCTATACGATTGACGTGGATTGACACTCGAACGAACGATTGACACCTTGTTCTAGAAATCACCTATGAACGTAGGTAGATAATATTTTAAGAAACTCTGTTACTTGTAAAAACTTGCATATTCCATATTCAGTACAACGCAGAGTCTCATAATTAAAACTAATGTAACATTTTGTTTTGAGTTTTGGGAATATTGTATAAATGTAGCTGCAGTGGGTCCCCCGGAACCGAGAGTTCCGATCAGGACGCGGTGGCGTACGCACGTGCGCTCCGTGTTTTTTTCGAAACTTTTTTTTTCGTTCGACGTGTTCCGGGGGACCCACTGCAGCTACATTTATACAATATTCCCAAAACTCAAAACAAAATGTTACATTAGTTTTAATTATGAGACTCTGCGTTGTACTGAATATGGAATATGCAAGTTTTTACAAGTAACAGAGTTTCTTAAAATATTATCTACCTACGTTCATAGGTGAAGTCAAGCCAACATTTTAGTTCTTTACTATCGAAAGCAGATAAATTTTTGTAGACCCCCGCTTACACATTATGACCCCCATTTTTTTGTTACGCCAACGTAGAACCCGTCGGAACTTCCTTCGACCCCTGAGGATCTCCTTGGCCCACTTTGGGATCTAAAGCTCTAACGTAATAAATATAACATGTTATGAACAAATTTATTTGCACCTTTCTGTGACAACATTACTCATTAGCACCTCATTTATAAACATCACAATAACAAGACTTATGTTATTAACCTTTATGACATACAAAATAAAATTTCATAAACACTTTTTAGTTGTATGGCAAAATTAAACAAAAACGAAACGCGCGAATAACTCGAATATTTTTATATACAGGCTCAAGAAGCGTCATTTTATTACTCTTACTCCATCCAAGTAGGGTCGGTACAACATGTTTTCCTCTTCACTAGCCCCTGTCAGCTGTCATCTCAGTATCCACACCTTTTACATACATACCATTTTTCATACAATATACAATTTGTATTTGTGTACATATCTAGTAGAATGTAACCCTTTCAACTTTCAGGGTGGTCATATCTTACGAATTGTGATCCCTAAGAATAAAGTATAGGAATCACTTTTGTAGATAATTTAACACCTACAATTTTATCTTGGCTATATTTTTAATAAGCCATACCTTTTTCGAGAAAAATCCAAAAAACCGATAATTTTGTACTTTTTAGCACCTATGGGATAGCTGGAGACTTTTGGCACTTTATTTCCATTGTTGTACCAAAATTCAAATATGTCCGAGTTTTTGTTATTTGAAATGTCTATTTTAATCGGACTACTACAACAATGTATGATGACATCATTTATAAAGATGCAAAAATAGACGAAATCGCGGTCTACCGCTGGTATAACAAATAACAAAATATATAAAAAAAATGTCTCAATTACGAAAAAATAATTTAAAAGTTAATTAAAGTTTATAAGATATATTTTCATAACATACAAGCTAAATCGAGATGTAACACGTTCAATACATAATAAACAAATCAAAGTTATCTATACTAATATTAGAAAGAGGTAAAGTTTGGGAGTTTGTGACGTTGTAGGGGGTAATTTCAGGAACTCCGGGTCTGATTTGAATAATTCTTTCAGTGTTATATAGCTCCTTTATCGAGGAAGATTGTAGGCTATATACCATCACGTTAAGACCTATAGGAGTGGAGCACCAATGAAGAATGTTTCAAAATCGGGTATTTTTTCTCTTAAGAGCTTCGGCTGCGTTAGCGTTAGCCCAAAGTAACTATTCCACGCGAACGAAGTCGCGGACAGTGGCTAGCGCTATATAAATTTATAGTTGAAGATAGTTGATTAATCTACTCTTTTATCATATACCTATTACTTATTTATAACATTAAATCATTAGATACAAACATATAGCTTTTATTACTGATGATAGAATAATCAATAAATATTATCAAATCTTTAACATACATTACACAATCTCTATGACATAATACGTTCTTAGATTTGTTATAACACCTTCTACAAACTTTATTACGTATAAAATCAACACAATAGACTTTAATGACATTCGTCATCCGACGAATGTGTTACTACTGCTTTAAGTACATTTTGATGGATAAAAGGACAATTCAGTTATCGATTCTTTGTAAAGACGTACTGGGATCTAACAATACATTGTTGGCTAAAGGCTAAATTGTGTTGTAACAACAGTGCGGTTGTCATATTTACCTTTAGGGCTTGTTTATTTAAATATAACAGTGTCCGCGACTCTGTTCGCGTAGAATCTAATGTAAAAAAACAGTGACAAAATCATCTCCATTTATTAAAGTCCATTTACGTGTCTATTTTTCTCTAGTACTTAAAACGCGTCGTCATTGTAATTATAAAAACTTTTAATAGATTGAACCTGTTTTAATGAAATCAAGACTAAATTGGATTTTAATATATTTATTTTTCTAATATATACAATTTCGTAGTACATTAATTTGATATATCTCGTAAGGTTTACGATGTAAGCGCACAAAAATATGTTATTACGACATCACATTGCAAATCTTAGAATTTTTCTGTACTATAATATCTATGTGTTATACATATAAACCTTCCTCTTGAATCACTCTACCTATTACTGAGAATTGTATTAAAATCCGTTGAATAGTTTTAAAGATCTAAGGGAACAGATAACGGAAGCGACTTCATTTTATACTATGTAAAGATATACATTAACAGTTTAAAAGAGTCCACGCGAACACAGCCAACATGATTTCAATTAACAAAATATGTACTATATAGGGATAATCCAATAAGTTATAGGAGATAACCATTTTAGTCTGCGAAGTCCCATGGTTATTTTCTCTTAACTCTGTCCTTGTGCTAAAAATAATACACTGACCTGAATAATTTTAACATACTTATAATGTATAATCTCAATGAACGTGGATGTTGAATTTGCATTTATTATTCAGAACGGGTAGACACTTAAACAAACCCCTTCAAAATGTATAAACGGTATTTTAGCCACGTTCTGATTAATCACTACAAATTATAAAACAAAGTCCTTTGCCACGACTGTCTGTCTGTCTGTTCGCGATAAACTCCAAAAGTAATTTTCTTGCGGCTTTGACCAGTGGATAAAGTGATTCATGAGGAACGTTTTGGTACATAATTTCTCATGGATTTATTTTTAATCAGGGCGGGACAACATCTGCCGGGCTCGCTAGTTATATATAATTATCGAATCGCATATTCTCGCGCTACTTATATTTATATACTTATATATATATAATTATATATTTACACTTATGTATCTTGCTTCAATAAAGCTGGGATTGACAGTGTTATTTAATAGGCTCAAAGAACTTAAGGGGTGTAAGGGGTGTCGACACCATTATTCAAGTGTGTTAAGGTCAGCCTGTAGTTTTACAAAGTTACTTAATTTTATTATCTGATTATATATTTTAATATCATTTGCATAGGCTAGGCTAGGCAATTACAATTCAGGGAGTCTAAAAGATCATTTATAAAAATTAAAAAGAGTAAGGATCCTAATTTAGATCCTTGGGGAACACCAGATGTGGGTATAAAAGGGGAAGATTCATAACCTGCCAGTGCAACTAGCTGAGACCGGTTATATAAATAACTTTCAAACCACCTTAAGAGATTGCCATGAATTCCAGCGTGATTAAGTTTGACCATTAATATTGAATGATCTACACTATCGAATGCTTTGGCAAAATCGGTGTAGATAGTGTCAACTTGACCTCGGGTCTCCAGTATATCTGTTATATAATTAGTGTAAATAAGTAAATTAGAAGTTGTAGAGCGGTTGGACATGAAACCGTGTTGTCGTAAGTTTATCAAGGGACGTAGGTGAGAGTACACGGTTTTGTACAGAATACCTTCAAATACTTTTGCAAATTGTGATATAATACATATTGGTCTATAATTTGAGACGTTATTCTTATTACCTGATTTATGTATGGGGACAACATATGAAATTTTCCACAAGTCAGGGAATACACCTTCTTTGAGCGATTGATTATAGATTATATGTAAAGGTTTAACTAACACTTTTGAACAAAGCCGTATAAATATTGGTGGGATTCCATCTGGTCCAGCGCCTTTGTTTATATCCAAAGTTTCAAGACTGACTTCTATATCTTTTACATTAATGTATATATCTGGAAGGCTATCATATGACGGGGGATAAGAAGCGATAAATGTGTTGGTAACTTGCTTATTGTTGTATACTGAGGAAAAGTATAAAGCGAATAGGTCTGCAATTTGTTTACCCTCAGCAATTTGCCCATCATATGATACCTGAGCGGGAATGCCATTGCATGTTTTTTTAGACTTGGTATATCGCCAAAATGATTTGATATTTGTTTTAAGTTCCTTTTCAATCCTAGCTATATATAACTTGAAACAAGATACAATATGTTTTTTTGATCTAATACGTAGGGCGTTAAACGTATCATAATCACGTGGATTATTATATTTTTTGAATCTTATGCGATATTTGTGTTTTTCCTTAATCATTTTAATTAGTGGTAAGGAAAACCATATAGGATAGTTATTCTTTCTTAGCCTCTTTTTGGGAGTATGTTTATCAATAATTTTCCATAAAATATTATAAAAACTATGCAAAAATTCATTACAGTTAACATTATTAAATGCATTCCAATCAATCAACAACAATTCAGATATGCATGAGATATAGTCAGTCCTATAAAAATTGTATTTCAAACATTCAGCATTACAAGCCAAGGTATCGTTTTTAGTCTCATTCAGTGATAGGAGTAACTCTAAAGGTGGATGGTAAGTATCAAGTCTACTAAGCGGAATAGATTTCATAACAGTGATCTTGGTGTGTTCATCAACTAGAATGAGATCTAAAATATTATTAGTCTGATTATGGATCTTATTAACTGGCCGTTAAATTGCTTTTTCGGGTATTATTTTTGCATCTTTTGAATACACTGCGGCATGTGAAACGTGCTTACATTGGCTGTGTTTCAAACAAACTAAACAAAATAAGGGCACACATTTCAAGTGAGCTCTTATTTACCGAGACGTATTTTTCGCGCCGACCCTTATCTAGTTATTGTTGATCGAACGTTTAACCTTTCACTTGGTATATTAAAAAATGAAATTAAAAAGTAAGTTTATATGGTCGAATTCCGACAACTGGATAGCCAGTAGTAATTTTAAATCAAAAAGGTTTGTCGTCTAAAAAGCGTGGTTGACATATGATTAAGTTATAATTCAATATTGTCGGAATTCGACCATATAAACTTACTTTTTAATTTCATTTTTTAATATACCAAGTGAAAGGTTAAACGTTCGATCAACAATAACTAGATAAGGGTCGGCGCGAAAAATACGTCTCGGTAAATAAGAGCTCACTTGAAATGTGTGCCCTTATTTTGTTTAGTTTGTTTGAAACACAGCCAATGTAAGCACGTTTCACATGCCGCAGTGTATTCAAAAGATGCAAAAATAATACCCGAAAAATCAATTTAACGGCCGGAGTATCTTCCTTTCGCTAAATACATGTTGAATAAGTTATATTTTAAGCTTTAAACTAACAAATAATATCAAATTTTGAACAAAATTACCGATTTTAAACCTGTGTTACAAATGTTTGGCCTCGTCACGCACAAACACGGACAATAACGGGAAAACGTACTTTATTCATTACGTATTTAGGTTGAATTCACACTAAATGTTGTTTATATTTTCTTTTCATTTATGAGGGGAGTAATTTAATACTTTGCTCGTTTTATTGTAAGTATTAGATAATATTTTGAACATTTGTGACTTTATTACTAGGTGTTATGGTTGTAATTAGATTGAACTCAAAACCGTTTTTAAAAACTTTTTTCTCCCTTTCTTAATAAACAAATAGCTACACATAACTATATATTTACGCGGACAGATTTTAGCTTTAATTTTGTACGTGACCCTTTATCTAGTTATTGTTGATCGAAGGGTTAAACACTCGCAGTTCCTAAAATATAATACTTTATGGTAACATTTAATTGAATACTGTATATTATAAATAGACTTGTAATAATATATACTTATAAATAAAGGCTACGGCTTCCCAGTAAGGAAAAAAAACTTTTTCCCACAAATCTTATCGATAATACTCAGGCTCGTAAAGTCCTCGTCAATCTTTTTGGCCGCTCTGAATATAGCTCCAATTTGGAGCTTGTGTGTAATATAATCAATAGTTTAATACAAAAGAAAATTAAAATTTAATTATAGGAATATAAAATTGGCATTTATCTATCTTTAGGTTGTCTCAACGTTATATTAATTATATTAATAGAATACGTATTTACACTTGAATTCGTGTTATACGCAACTATATTCAGAGCTATAAAAAGGTTGGCGAGGAATATAAATATTTACTAAATAAAAGAAACATAACGAAAATCGATAGAAAAACAAAGGAAGAAAATGTTTTTAACTCTTTTCTCTGTACTCTATATAGAAAATTATGATAGTCATTTTGTTATATTATGATGCAATTTGTATGTCGGCTCACACTGCATTTGATGGCAATTCCATTCATATTGTAAATGAACTTTTTATGCCAACCCGAAGAATACCTTTGCTTCAGTACACTATACACGTACTTTAAAACAACTATTAAAATTATTTCAAAAATAAGTTTTAGTTAACAAAATTAAAACAAAACTAGAACGTTACTCATCGAATTGTTGTCGAAACGCATTTTCAATTTAACTTCATATACTAAATACTTGATAAAATTGCTTTTAAACGATTTGCATTATATGAATCAGAAATTCAAAATATTTACTATAAATGACCTCTAACTTCTATTTTTCCGTATTACGATGTATCGTTCATGGAATTATAATACACGGAGAATATATAATACTAATAATACAATAGTAAAGATAAATTGTACGGATAGGTATAATAAATTATGAAACTATAGTAATAAAGTTCAATTTTAATAGGCAACAAACGGAATAGATGGTCTTGATGACTGCTGAGAGTTCAGTCTCCTATAATATCTAGTGCTGTATCTACAACAATCTTATCGATACAAAGAACTAAAGCAGATTAACTTAGTTTTTAGTAGCTTTTTATACTTTATGGTTTAGCTTTTGATTATACTATAAGCTTCTCGTAATGGTAAGTAATATTATAAATGCTAATGGGTTTATTTGTTTATTTGCTACGCTTTCACAGTTTAGCTACTTGACCGATCATCATATAATTCTGCAAAGACGTTGTCAAGACTATAGATATCCTATAGGGTATATAAAAAGTACTACTCCCGAAGGACAGTTCAAAATTAAACGCGATCAGAGTTACTATTAACTACTAATATGGCTTAATAAAGTCAACACTTTAAACTAATTAGAAGACTAGCTCTTAATTACAGCCGCGGTAGTATATGCTAGGCGAGAAATTTTTAATTTAAAATAATAGGTATCTCTCAGGCAATAGAAAAAGCCATGCCACCTTATTAAAATAATGTTGGTTCATAATATAAAGTTTGAACTAGTAATCTTGCTATTTATAATCTAAATTAGAGTAAAACTGTAAAAATACAATTATCAAAAAATATTTGCCAAGAGTTGATCGCGGGTGGTGTAATGAGTGTAACAGAATATAATAAGACTGTTTTTAAAAATGTTGTCTGTTGAACATCTCTGGCTAAAAACGTCAATCAAGTAAACAACGTGTATAGACTTACACATAACGTTGTACTAAGAGTGAATTTACAGTACGAAATTGATTAAAAAGAAAATATAATTAAGCTTCTATTAAACATCTTATTACGAAGGTCCTAAAGAGCAAAAGTAATTTATTGAGGCCTAATTACGTAGTGATAACAAACTCTACTATTGAGTTACCTGAGAAATGCGAATGTTACTTTGTTTTTTAAGCTATCATCCCTTAATGGCTCAACCGATTATCACATAATTTTATTTACACGTTGTCAGGGTTCTAGAACAGGACATGGGTATTCCATCCAGAAAAAAGCGCAGTTCCCGAGGGCTAGGTCAAGTGTAAATTAAGACGAGCGAACCCGCTATCAAAACTAGTATTATTATAATTTGAATCGATATCATGTTTCCTAACCCTAGTAACAATTACATGAGAAATGAAAAGGCACTGTGTTCATGTAAATGGAAAGCTGAAATGAATGTCGCGCCACTCTGCCTGATACGTCATACCGTATTATAAATTAAGTGACGGATGGAGGAAATGGGGTGTGGAGGCCCGACAATAGGGATGCTCGTCGGGAGATGTACGTTTTTGTTATTGATTTAGAGTTAATTGAGGTCGATTCAATTTATGTAGATGATGTCATAAGACTGAACAAATAATATTTTTAGGGGTGACTACAGCACTGTATAAGAAAACTTAATTTAGCAAACTGAACCCTCAGCTATAATATTTGTTGAGTTAATTAAAATCATGTATATCACTCACGTATGTCACTGTCATTACAACGATTAGTAAAGATTTTGTTAGATGTTTGTGGATGTTTGACTTAGGTTTTTTTTTTTTATTGTAGCACGGCAAAGTGACACTGACCTGTGCCTGATGGTAAGAACAGTAAAATCCAAAAACAATGGCGACCACCGAGTGACACACTATCCATCGCCGGTCGCCGCTGTCATGCCGGCCTGCGAAAAGCTGGATATGCATAGGCTGATCCCGAAACGCGACCCGCAGAAGCGAATCACTATGACGGGCTTTTTCGCCATATACGTGGTGGTTGCGACCCAGTCGGGCTGTAGAACCCTACCACACCGCTATGGCCATTGCCTCGTTCGTTATTCAGCAGGGTGCACCACGTGCAGGTGAGGTTGGCTTGGATGTCTCAAGTCTTAGATGTTATTCGACACCCCTTACACCCCAAAAAGGTTTTGCTGATTGAGTTCTATGTAACCTGACAATAAGGTTCGGAATGATTTTAGATATTATGATATTACGATATTAGCTTTCTACAGTGTATGTTAGTCAACAATTAGATACATGGAAAATGGATTCGTTAACAATTTCTTGTGAAATTAATATCACCGACATAATAACAACAATCAAGTCTAGCGATGAAACGCATTACTTCCATCATTCTTTATATTCAAAGTATTGCACGCTATTTATTCTTTTCCTTGTTGGCACAGTTGTATTTTGTATAGATATAACTCGTGCCGTGAACAATTATTGAAGTTGGTTGGTTTCGGGACCGACTTCCTAGGATGCGCCAAAACATACTCGGGTATCGTCACTTGTGGAGGCTTTTTTAATGCATACTTACGATGGAATAGCAATCTTGTTTGTTTTTTATTCTCTGTCTAGTCTCGAAAATAGCGTTCAAGTTCTTAAGTACGATCTAATTTGATGTTATTAAATCTATTATACTATGTTGAGTTGCAAAACAAGTAACACTAACTGGTTTTTATCTTTAATTTATGAGGGGACTGAAAATATTTTTCATATCCTCTCATACAGAGACATATAAGAAATGAAATTATACACGGTTTTAAAATTATAAATATACAAAACGTATTTTTGTATGCTATTATAATCTCAGATATGACAACTGTGTGTGCATTAACTAATAACATTGTAATAAATTAACTCTTTTTTTATTATATAAATTTTATTTACTTTATCCAATAAGTAAGCCTCTCAAGGCACTAAAAAGATATTAATTTTGTAATTTTGTTTTCTTTGATTACCTACCCGTGACACAGCATTAGATTCCTAGTGCGGGAATCCACAGACTATTTTTATGCCTTGTAATATAATTTCTGTTAAATAAAAACTATTTCCTTTTTTATTTAAAGATACAAATATTTTTTCATTTTTAAACATAGTTATTGAAGTAAAGTTGTTTTTATATTGATATCTTGTTACTGTTATTCAATACTAATACACGTGTTGAAGATTATCCCGCAGCTTTTTTTATATCATAGGAGGCAAACGAACAGGTGTGTCACCTGATGATAAGTGTTCACCACCGTCCATAGACACTTGCAACACCAGGGAAGTCGCAAGTACGTTGAGAGGAGGGGAGGGAAGGGAAAAGGGCCGGGGAGAGGAAGAGAAGGTGGGCCTCCGGCGCTCTCACTGACCGAACGAAACCCAACAATGCAAACACTGTCGTCGGTTTTCTTTGAGAGAGTGGTACTGCCCTGGGCGAGTCGAGCCATTCATGCTGAAACCAGTAATAACTTCAGCGTAGCTCTACCACCTGGATATCACGAATACCAATAAGATAGGTCTAAACCATCTATTACTTGCATCAATTATCCGATACGAAATATATATAAGAATTGTTGAGGTATGTATGCTTGGTATACATATATGTTTCAACAACTCATATATGTATGAACAGTTAGCTTAGCTTAGGCTAGCTCAGATAGGTCGCGAATTGCATGTATCAGGCAACAGCCGTGCACCTTTGAGCTAGTTGCCAAATAAAATCGGCTGAGTGCCTTAAGCGCTCGCCTTAGTAGTCCGGTGAAGCTGTTAAGACATTGCTAGGTAAAAGCGTAGTCAGTTCGAAAAAAATAATACTTGCATCAGATATGTGATCTGGGAAACAATATTTATATAGAGTCCTCAAGTGTCAACCTATTAATGAAAAAACATATTTTTTGGATGTATTTGCATTTAAGTTACATCCCTCTCTACTAATTCGAATTATGGTCATCTTTCCAGGACACTCACTACGAATGGAACGAAACTGATATCTTATCACATGGCTTCAGCGGTCTCAGCCTTCATAGAACGGATAGTCTCAACCAACGTCCTTTAGGTGCTCTGAAAAGAACTAGCAGCAAAGGGAGTGCTTATAGTCTCCGAAGCGTGAGAAAAGAGCTCACAAAACCATCTAACCAGATAGAAAGAGCTCCTACGATACCCGATGCCGGGTTTGGAACTTTGGAGATCCGACTGGCGTATGAAAATGCTACTTCTTCTTTAGCTGTGACGGTGCTAAGGGCTAGAGGTCTCATAGGGATGGACATGACTGGATTGTCCGATCCTTTCTGTAGACTGGAAGTGGTGCCTAGAGGTACGTATTTATTTAATAAAATATGACTCCTTCACTTAACTGTATCCTAAAGTTTCTTAAACGTGTCACAAACTTACTGTTACATTAATATATATTCTATTATTTTCGCGTATCTATCTATCTATAAATAGATAATAAGAATGAAAATCTAACGTGTCTGTATATTTTAAATTTTTGTAAAAAAAAAATTTATTGCAGGTGTCGTCTTGAAATAAGTTATATAATACATTTCAATCATGTTTAGAAATGTCTGTTAGTCTGTCTGTCATGAGTCATGACCATTTCGTGTATCATATATATAATCTTCTATATCTTCTATACATATAATAATGTAGATGTAACGTGTCTGTACTTTTTAGATTTTTGCGAAAATAATGTTGCAGATGTCTTGGAATAAGCAATAAAATAGCTATTTATAATATTAGTATAGTAGTATAGATATACAGTTCTCGCCTTAGTAGTCCGGTGAAGCTGTTAAGACCTTGCTAGGATAGCGTAGTCAGTTCGAAAAAAAAATGTTCTCGCCAAACTTTTTGACCGCTCTGAATATAGCTATGCAGAACACAAATTTAGATATAAATATGTATAATATTACATGTAACATGCAGACAACTTAAGAAAAAATAAATGCCAATTTTATACTCCTATAATCATATTTTCACTTGATTTTGTATTACATTTTTGACGATATTACGCGCAAGCTCGAACTTACTGCTATGTTCCGAGCGGTCAAAAAGATTGACGACACCTGTAAGCATACCCATGGATATTTTTAAAAGTCTGATTTGATAAAAGTTTGTAACCGGATATCATTAAAAAAATATCGAATTAAATTCTGTCACTGGATAGTTACATATTATTTCTTTATATATCATATTATTATTTTAAATGTATTCAATGAATTTCAGAAGGCACATATTCGAATAGACTTAGAACTAAAACGGTTCACAAAACTAAAAACCCGGAGTTTAACGAAACTCTTCATTTCTTTGGTCTCACTGAATCGGATCTCTCCGCTAAATCCTTAGAAATCGTCCTATTTGACGACGACAGGTGGGTATATTTTATTATTATTTATCAAATAAATTATGATTATATGTCTCACTAGCTGTTACCGCGACTTTGTCCGCGTGGAATAGTTACTTTGGACTCACGCTAACACGCAGCGAAAGCTCTCAAAAGGAAAAAAAATAAAACACGATTTTGAAACATTCTTCATTGGTGTTTCAGCTCTTACTGGTCTTAGCGTGATATATAGCTTATAGCCTTCCTCGATAAATTAGCTATCTAACTCTGAAATATTTTTTTAAATCGGACCAGTAGTTCCTATGGTTAGCGCTTTCAACCCTCAAATAAACAAACCCTTCTGCTTTATACATTAGTATAGATTATAATCGTAGATCACACAATAGAACATTACAATAGTCAATTACTAAACGTTTTTTTCGTTTAAAGAAATGTTTTTTTCTTTTTTCAAACTGAGCAACCCCTTGACCTGACGAGCCTAAAGGCTGTAAGCAGCTTCATCGAGTTTAATCAGAAATATAATTTTATATTTCTGTTTACTAACTTTTGCTCACGGCATCGCTCGCGTTAATGACACTTTACCTATACCTCGGGAACAGTACCTATCTATGAAAGGTACCCTGTCCTTTTCCATACCCGTAACCATATGTAAATTAGGTGCGAGTAATAAGGCCTAGTTAAAAGAGGTTTGAAATAAAACAAAAATTATTTATCAAAATCAACAAACTGTTAATTTTAATCACTACATATTATAAAACAAAATCCTCTGCCACGACTGTCTGTCTGTCGATTCGCGATAAACTCAAAAACTACTGAACGGATTTTCATGAGGTTTCCTCCAGTAGATAAAGTGATTCATGAGGAAGGTTTATATAATTTGTCAAGTTTTTTTTATTATCAGGGCGGGATAACGTCGTACACGTCAACGTTGTTCAATCTACGAGTAAATACCAATTACTCTCAAATATAAACAGACAATTATAACTTTTACCGTAAAAAAAATAAAAAAAATTAAAAACATTGTCCATACGCCTTATTGTATTGCCTTATTATACTATAGTAGGGTATTAGGCCTAAGGCTTTAACATACAAAAACATACTTCTAACTTTTAGTAATTGAGATCAGTAATTAATGGAAATCGTGGTGGCCTAGCGGTTTACCCGGTGAAATATTATTTCGATGTCCGCAGGTTCGAACCCGGCGGCATGTATCAACGAATTTTTCGGAATTCGCGTACATTTACTAATTTAAATAGGTAACACTATCGGCTGACGGTGAAGGAAAACATCGTGAGGAAACCTGAACCTGAGAAATGCTCTTGTAGTACCACTGTATGTGGGAAAAATATAGAACTGTGGGTTTCTCAGAGTTTGAAATCGCCAATACGTCGTGGGCTGGCGTGGTGATTACGCCCATCTCTTACAGGCTGATGACGATGATGATGAATTAATAATTATGCATTAATGATGTTAAAGTCTTAAAAATAACAACAAATTTCTTTATTTAGTATCCTTCAGGACACTTAATGTATATATGTATGTAAATATGTAATTTACAGATATGGTTGCGACGAGATGGGCTCAGCCACTGTGTCCTTACGGGAATGTGCTAAATCCCCAACACAGCTGCGCCTTGCTCTGTCCGGCTCTACGGGAACAGAGCCGACGGGGCCCAGAGTTCTACTCGCATTGTGCTACAGTACGAAACGAAGAGCTCTGGTCGTAACCATCTGCAGAGCTGCAGACCTTCCATCGCTGGACAGTAACGGATATTCAGATCCGTTTGTTAAACTGTAAGCATCTTTTTTTATTATCATATTTGTTTTCAACGACATCTATCCGATCGTTCCTCATACTACTTAGCTATAAATGTTTGATATTTTACGTTGT
>MU160914.1:0-10277 GCA_015888305.1 Antheraea pernyi
CATTTTCAGTATAGTATATCACAATATGGAACTTTGTGAATTATGCATCATCTACCCCCTGTAAGAGATCCATTGCAGAGCCCTTGGCCTGTTCCTATAGGAAAGTATGGGCAGAATCACCACGTCAGTCCACGACGTAATGACGATTTCAAACTCCGAGAAATCAACAGTTCTGTTTTCCCTCATACGGCGGTACTACAAGAACATTTCTCAGATTCAAGTATCCCTTCGACATTCTTACCAACTGAAATTAGTAAATTTACGCTTATTCCCGAAAATTCGTTAGTATATGTCGAGGGTCGAATCTGTGGACATCTGATTTCATGATGGACATTTGATCTGAATTCCACCGGTCAAACCTCATTTAAGATAAAGTTTTAGGAATTCAGCATGTTAACTCTGCCTTCCCAATATATTTTGTATAATTTACGTGTTTACAAACAATTGGATTTTTTGGTGCTAAAATGCCTACGCCCATGATTTAGGCTCAGTAGGATTAGTAACGGTTTCTTAGTGTTAGGTTTTATAACAAAGTCCCAAAGCACATTACCTATTATATGTCAAGCGGGTTTAAATGTCTAAAGGGTGTTTATCATAATGTGGGTCAACGTGTGAACGATGGTGACGTCTATAAATTATAGCGCTTTCTGTACATCCGCTAATAATGATTGACTAAAATTGCCTTGTATTATAACATATATTATAACTATAAACGACAAAACGTAAACCAGATCAAGTTTGTTGTCAATTCTTCTCGATAATTGGGTTGCTTTCCCATCTGGTGGTAGTTTGACGTTAATAAGCGTCTTCCTAGGACCTAAATTAAATAAATAGCTATTGAAGTATGATGGTTGCGTTGGTTTTTCATATAATAAGTCTTTCACAATAACAAAAACCAACGCAACCATCATACTTCAATAGCTATTTATTTAATTTAGGTCCTAGGAAGACGCTTATTAACGTCAAACTACCACCAGTATTTATAAAGCATAAAAAATAGTATGTGTAGGTGTGGTGTAGGGCTTTTTCTAAGTTCGCCTGACTAGTTACCACCCTAGAGTTGAAAATCTATCGCCAAGCAGCTGTTGGTGTGTTCCAACAGCTATATTTGAGAGCTAACCTAGGTTTGCTAGTGTTTACCATATGGAACTATATCGTCATTTAACATCAGACGAGATTGTACTCAAACGATAAAACCTATAAATTGATTTCTGAATTTCTTAAATAAATCTTTGTAAAATTATTTATTGCAGTTAAAATCTATACTCAATCTATACCAATGTCATGAAACTGAAGAGTTTATTTGCTTGAACGCGCTAATCTCAAGAACTACGGGTCCGATTTGACATTAATTTCTGATGTTAACGAATAAACCTTATTTCTAGTTGTAATACTTATTGTATTACCATTTATTATTACCAAATTATTAATTCATTCATGGTAAAACTTCTCCAAGAAAATTATAAAGCATATGTTCGAGTCACATTTAGTTTTTATTTCACTGAAATCGGTTCTATCTGTCAAAAGTTATTGTAGTTTTAATGACGACGCGACTTAAGTACGAGAAAATAGGAGTTAAGTAAATGAACTTAATACATTCAGATGTCTTTATTAATTACTGTTTTTTTACATAACGTTTCACGCAGACGAAGTCGCGGAAACAGTAACTAATAAACTTACACTTCACGAATCAAAATATGTTCTTATAAATGTGTATTGAAAGATGGATTGAATGCATACATTAAATTAGTATAATGAATCTAACAAAATATAAGTATGATTTGCTGAAACAGGGTGATGGCGGAGGTCCTCTGGTCTGCCAGGATGATGGGTTCTACGAACTGGTTGGTTTGGTCTCTTGGGGCTTCGGTTGTGGCCGACAGGATGTTCCAGGGGTCTATGTTAAAGTATCATCATTCATCGGATGGATCAACCAGATCATATCTGTGAATAACCTATAGCGACCGACTTAACTTTAACACAAACCTGGTTATAAAATCAAGCTTTGTAGTACCTACCCGAAAAGTAAGAGATTCACTGTACTATTTTTAAGCCTGTTTTGGTTTATCAAATGAATATAGCATACTTGAAAAGACCCGTCTACAATGGAAAGGATGCAAAGCGCACTATTCATCTCCTTTCAATAGTTTCTAAGTCATTTTGTCGAGTTCGGTTTATATCCGTATTTATAAAGCATAAAAAATAGTATGTGTAGGTGTGGTGTAGGGCTTTTTCTAAGTTCGCCTGACTAGTTACCACCCTAGAGTTGAAAATCTATCGCCAAGCAGCTGTTGGTGTGTTCCAACAGCTATATTTGAGAGCTAACCTAGGTTTGCTAGTGTTTACCATATGGAACTATATCGTCATTTAACATCAGACGAGATTGTACTCAAACGATAAAACCTATAAATTGATTTCTGAATTTCTTAAATAAATCTTTGTAAAATTATTTATTGCAGTTAAAATCTATACTCAATCTATACCAATGTCATGAAACTGAAGAGTTTATTTGCTTGAACGCGCTAATCTCAAGAACTACGGGTCCGATTTGACATTAATTTCTGATGTTAACGAATAAACCTTATTTCTAGTTGACAAATAAGTATTACCATTTATTATTACCAAATTATTAATTCATTCATGGTAAAACTTCTCCAAGAAAATTATAAAGCATATGTTCGAGTCACATTTAGTTTTTATTTCACTGAAATCGGTTCTATCTGTCAAAAGTTATTGTAGTTTTAATGACGACGCGACTTAAGTACGAGAAAATAGGAGTTAAGTAAATGAACTTAATACATTCAGATGTCTTTATTAATTACTGTTTTTTTACATAACGTTTCACGCAGACGAAGTCGCGGAAACAGTAACTAATAAACTTACACTTCACGAATCAAAATATGTTCTTATAAATGTGTATTGAAAGATGGATTGAATGCATACATTAAATTAGTATAATGAATCTAACAAAATATAAGTATGATTTGCTGAAACAGGGTGATGGCGGAGGTCCTCTGGTCTGCCAGGATGATGGGTTCTACGAACTGGTTGGTTTGGTATCTTGGGGCTTCGGTTGCGGCCGACAGGATGTTCCAGGGGTCTATGTTAAAGTATCATCATTCATCGGATGGATCAACCAGATCATATCTGTGAATAACCTATAGCGACCGACTTAACTTTAACACAACGATACGCCGAACCAAATGCAGTGATGCCAGAAATGTATACGAAACATGAATTATTTGTTCAAAATAATCTTGAATTGTCATATGTTCAGTAAAACCATTATGTATATTTCATTTTACATGAGAAAAAAAATGAAAAATCGATCATCATGATCAATATTTACCATTTAGATCGTAAGAGGTTTCAATATCTTTACACTTGTCATTTTTTCTACGGCCATTACAGATTATATTGATAACTTAATGGCAAATATAAGTTTTTGGTTATAATTTCAAAATAAGAACTAAAAACAGAAAGTCCACAGATCTATTATTCTGTTCATTGTCAAATTGTTTCATTCAAATGTCAAAAATTGTTGTCTGGTCGAATCTAAACAACGTAATTAATTATCTGAGGTAACTTAAAATATACATATCAAAGCTTACATCTATATATATCTTTGAAACTTCTAAAATCTAAAATGTCCCCTCCATGTGACTTTTTCCCTTTATCTCCTCTCTCTTTCTTTTATATGTTTGCGCACAAGGAAATTCGGGGAGACAAACATCGTGCTTGTTTTAACTAAATGGTGAACGCGGGGAAATATCATTATTCATTTTTAAATTTAATTCATACTTCACCATTTTCGATGCAGTTTTCAATCAATGAAAATTCTTCCCAAAATGTTAAACTTTATGATTTCATTCTTTAATTTACCTTATTTGCATTGATAGAAAATAAATAGAGAGTAGTCGCATAGAGGGGGCAATACGCTTTTTCCTTGTGTGGCGAAAATATACAAATATGAATAATTTAAAACTTCATATTGAAATACATTTAGAGTTGACTACAAAACGTAAGGAACTTGGCGTCTAAGTAGATTTTTATATAACAAGAAGAATCAGTCGAATCAGTTAAACCAACTGTTGTGAATTAATACTAATCGAAAAAGACGATTCACATGTCACGGATCATGTCCGTAAGGATCGGAGCTGTTCTATGAAATGACGTCAGTAGACAATCGTAGTTGCTCATGTAAATATATAATGTAATAATATTCATTTAATTTAAGAGGTAGTTTATTTTTATTTATTTTAATTTTACAACGGCATTTAAATTTTCCCACCAGTTTCTTCAACTTTCTGTCTTTATGTGTAAAAGTGCTTGAGTATTGTAATTTATAAACAAATCTTAAGTTTTCTCTTTTTACGTACTTTTAATTTGTGCAGTTTTCATACCGATTTTTTTTAAATATTAATTAGAAATTTAAAATTTAAAGATTATTCATACTTTTTTATAATTGGTGTTCGCCATTAGATTATGTTCGTTTTTTCCGATTATCGTAGAGTTTCGTACATTAAATAACTATGTAAAAAAACCTCTTTCGTCCGTGTATAATGACAACATAACTTTTAAATAAAAAAAAACGAAATGAGGATACTGAAATGTTATTTATAAAAAATAACGCAATTCAGTTACATAGAAAAGCGATCTTATTTAATTATCGTTTAATAATCGTTTCGCATTTATAATTTATAAACACAATTAACATTCGAATTTTCTCTATGTATTCCCTGCACTTGATATTTATTTTATAAACATTATAATGTAGTAGACATCATATAAATTTAGTAATACGATGAAAAACCAAACAATATTATTATTTATACGTTTTAGAGTACTATTCACATGTGAAGTTATCATTCCGATACAATTATTTTCATAAATTAATCTGATTAGTTTGTATTTATATAAGTAATTTTACTAAGACAATAATACCTAGTTTTTCATTTTAATTGTAGTCCGGTGAAGCTGTTAAGGCCTTGCTATGCAAATAGCGTTGTCAGTTCGAGAAGAAAAAAATATATTTCATTTTAATGTAAAATAAGGATTTTTTTTCATTTTATTTCTGTCCATCTAAGCATCACGTGTGAATCGTACTTGCAGTATTTTAAGTAATTTATTTTTAATTTATCAAAAGGCTATGGAATGTAATATATACATACACGATTGATGTGTATTATTTTGTCAAATTACGAGCCATAATAATTATTGTCATTGATTAAAACTCGTAGAACATTTAGTCTTTGGAGAGATGTAAATAGTCTATGATAACGTGGTATCAGTTTAAAATTGTTTACTGTTTGAATATGTTTTATGTCATGTAAGATTCACCAAATCATCTATATTGGCCACAGCATACATAATTTTAAACTGAACTACATCTTTTAAATTATTTTAGAAATGTAAGTAGATACTTTTATTCATTAAATAAATTATATTTAATGAGTTTTTATTGCCTAATTACAGTACACAACAACATTATATCAAATTGAAAATAAAAGAGTAACTGCACTAATAAATCCAAAATAATTTAAGAGTGTAACATTATAAACTAATATTAAATGAATATTGCGTAATAGCTTCGATTAAAATTTAATACCGCGATGCTATCAAAATAACTAACGTCATGAATGAGGTAGCATCACTAAGTTGTTGCGGAATTTATCTCAGTATATAGTATCTTATCTATGGAATTTATGATTCATACTGTTCATTTTTAAACAGCCGAAAATTCTTAATATAAAGCAGAAATTATCTGAGATTCAGATAATCCATACTAACCTTTAAAGCCACATCATTTTAGATTCTATGTTTTAATAAGACAATGTTTAATAACTGAAATTTAGGGGGTTATGTCAAACGTTATATTTGGGGCGTCTATGCATACTAATGTGTTTAATCAAATTTAATTTCGACTAGGTCTTTACTGATATAATTTGCAGTCCTAATGACTTTTTTAATTTTATTTTGGGTATCAATCTTCTAGATCAGTCATACTCAACCTGCGGCCCGTCGGGTCTTTGTAGTTGACCCACCCGAATATATTTTATCTTCATTTTTTTACATTTCGTGCCCATCAGAAAAACTATGAGCACGTTGAGTAAATTAAATAGATCCCAGATAACCCAACCGCAATGAGTTCCTTAAAAAACCAACCTTTTTTTTATTGAACAACCATTTTTCACTACATTAATATTTGTTAGTGTGAAATTACGTTTTTTTATTTGTAGTTTGCAGCCCGCGATACCGTGGGTAATAGTCTAGTCGACAAGTTGAAAATGACACAAAATAGAGATACTGCTCTTAAAATTATGTGCGATAGCTCCATTGGATCCGGAATGACGTCTAGAAAAATGTGCTGAAAGCGTGTATTAGCACATAAAAAATTGCAAAAGTTATAAACAATTAAAGATGAAAAAAAATGGAATTTCGTTTTTTGCCAATATTTAATAAACTGTTAATATTTAAGAAATTTCAAAGATTCTGAAAGAGGAGGAAATTTCCAATAAAAAACTCCCGGAACTGTATCTCCATTATTTATAATTTTAATTTAATGCTGAAAATAGGTCTGCGCATAGATAAGGTCTGCGCGTGACATTTTTAGGATGCGCGCGTGCCGTCAAAAGCGAGTATGGCACATTCATTAATTTATTTTAGTAATTGAATTTTTTTTTTATTTGAAAAAATTATGGTGTGTTCTGAACACTATAAATAATTTATTTTATATATATATTGTTAACTAACGAAATTTTCTCGAACTACCGTCTTAATTGTAAGTGAAAAAAAATGTTTAAATAATGGTCGTAAAAAATTTTCGCTTCGTAGAGCCTTTCTTACATACATACTTAACAAGATCGTGCCATAAAAGTTAAAAAAATATTTATACTTTGTTTATAACAATTTTTACAACATTACTTGGATTTTTAAGTTTTTGTTCAAGTAAAAAAATTGTTATTAACAAAGTATAAATATTTTTTAAACTTTTATGCCACGATCTTGTTAAGTATGTATGTAAGAAAGGCTCTACGAAGCGAACATTTTTTACACGCTTTTGGCACATTTTTCTAGACGTCATTCCGGATCCAATGAGCTATCGCACATAATTTTAAGAGCAGTAACTCTATTGTGTACCATTTTCAACTTGTCGACTAGACTATAAACGCGTTTGCGGCCCGTTTAAAAAAAGGTTGGGTACCCCTGTTCTAGATTATTACATCTATTGTCGAGTAGGTAATAGGAGTGTTGGCGGGATTGTAATCTGTCATGTAGTGGATTTTATTCATGTGTTACTTGACTCTATATTATGGAAAATTGGTGGTGTTTTTTGTAATATAGTTTGTTTATTGTGCATGAGTGAATGGAAAATAATACCACGGAGCATGAATTCTCAGATGCCACAAAAACTTCCTGGAATGTTCTAACAAGAGAGCCACTATCTTGTTGGAACATTGGAATTATTCACACAACACTTATTGTGTAAAATATGTTATAATCTCCATTGAAACAAAACATCGATATTGGCAAGTGCTTCTGCGGAGCCAAAACAAGAAGAGTATGTAATTTTTTTTAATGTCATAGCAGGCTAACGGACAAGTGGGTCACCTGATGTTAAGTGATCACCAACGTCTATAGACACTAGCAACACCAGGGGAGTCGCAAGTGCGTTGCCAGCCTGTGTTGGGGGAGGGAGAAGGGGAAAGGAGTTGGACCTCCTGCGCTTTGACTGACCGAACGAATCGCAACAATGAAAGCACTGTTACTTCACGTCGGTTTTCTGTGAGAGGGTGGTGGCTCGAGCGAGCCGACCCGTTCATGTTGAAACCAGTAAATGCTTCAGCGTGACTCTACCACCTTCAAAATAATTCAAATAATACTACAAGTGTCAATGTTCTGACAAGATGGTGGCCGTCTTGTTAGATCTTTCTAGGGAGTTCTTGTATCTCATTATTCATGCTCCGCAGCATTATTTTTCATACCCCTGTGCACAATAACGTAAAATGCCAATAATATAACAAAATATACAGCCCAATAAAACCAGATTAGGAATCAAATAGGTATAAAAGCCTACATGATAGACCTATCCCGCCAAAATCCGTCCGTGCAGTTTTCAATCGATGTCTTGTCTTCCACTCTTCTATATTATTTCGTTCAATCATCATCTTCTTACCCTTATCCTACCTAAGCAGGGTCGGCACAACATGTTTTTCTTTTCCACGCTCGCCTATCAGATGTCACCTCAGTCATCACACCTTTTACACACAATCCATCCATCCTTTTTTCGGTCTTCCTCTACTCATTTATCCATCGACCGTTATACTCAAAGCTTTTCTAGTTACATGGTCTTCATCTCTTCTCATAACATGCCCATACCATGCTAACCTATTACTCCTTAACTTCTCTGTTACTGGTGCTATTTTCAAACTTCCTCCGATATATTTATTCCTAATCTTATCCATTCTAGTTACAGCACACATCCACCTTAACATTCGCATCTCTGCCACGTGTAGTTTTCTCTCATCCGTCTCTCTCCTCGCCCAGCACTCAGATGCGTACAACATTACTGGTCTTATAATAGTTTTTCAATATCGTTTCTAATTAAAACAAATAAACACATTCGCATAGTTTTATTAAATTATGATATATCAAATAAAATTAACTTTTTAGGTTATTATATATCAAATAAATCAGGAAACAAATTAGTCAATATAACTCGTAGAAAATACATGGTTTTAATTCAAAATTATACATAAATCTTATTTATAATATTCAAATTATACCACTAATGTGAGAATATTATATAAAAAATGGAAACATAATTGAATGTTGTATTCGGTGGAGTTCCTAAACTCTAATAAAAATCAATATAATTTAATTGGTTGGTAATGTTGTGTGAAAATACTACGATTTAAGCTCATATCAATCGGGAAGTTATCAGTCAATCATAAATTCAGTCATTCGGCAAAGTTACATTAGCATTCAATTCAATATAAATAATATTAAAGTACTTTTAATAATTGAAATTTTCTTAAGATAACTTAAAAATAAAATAAAAACTGTGCTAAACATCACGCCATATCCCTTACACATTAAGAAGGGATGTTCAATGAAAGCAACATTGCACCACAATGTTTGTCAATAAGCAAACTCCTAAGACGTAATACTATTAAATAGTGGACTTTATTAAGAAACCACAACGGAACTTTATTTAATTTCTTATAAACAAATAAATTTCATATTTTGATATAAAATAATTAGGGTTGTGCGAATATTCGATAACGAATCGAACCGAATAATTCGATTCGAAATTTAAATAATACCGACTATTCGGATTAATGAAATAATTTCATTTATGTGAATAATTCAAACTATTTTAAGGATTTTATCTAATTATGCAGGTTGAATGTTTAGACAGTAGCAACGTTTATGGAGGACACTCTGTACTCGATTCTCGTTCTTATTCATTATAAATGAAATATTTGATCTAATTATCTAGAAAAATACAAAAATTATACGCAATCCACTACGCGCCTATGTTAAAGCACAGTGTCAATGACCGTCGGGTGATTTCACTTGAAAGGGACCGTCAAGAAAAAAGCAAAAGGGTTTATTGTCCGCTTTATTATCGAAAGTTATTAACTCAAGGTCGCCCATTGCAGCTTTCGACACCGATCATTGCACCTAGATTGTGTTTATACTTTTGAAAGTCTTAGAATAAACTTTAACTTAGGGTTTCTTGGTTGTTTATTAGTATTTGTTTTGATATTATTATTTTATATGTTAAATATGACCATGAAGTGTCATATCCTAGAATACTGCGAGTGTTTAAACTTTCACCTGGTATACTTATCAAGCACTAAATAATTATTGACATACAAAATTAGTTTAATAGATTTGACTGTTAGTCAAGGGCATTTCAATGAAACTACTTTAAGAATTTCTAATAAATAAAAAATTAATTTAAAATTATGTTTTATTCAAAAAATAATAATTGAGAAATGTATCATTTCCTATAACAATTAGTTTAATAATTCTTACTTTTTTGGAAAATATCTGAATAGTTGGAATTATTCGAAAATTTCGATTATTTGTTCCAAATTCGTATCGAAAATCATTCTTCAATGATGAGTGAAGTACGGAAATATCATAATTTGTTGTTGAAATTTCTATTAACTTTTACGAAATGTACACTGAAAGTTTTTTTTGGAAATTAGGCACACTCCATTTTGTCAAAAAAAAAAAGGTGAAATATTGATAGAATTCACAAAGTT
>MU160914.1:15517-26142 GCA_015888305.1 Antheraea pernyi
TTTTCCATTTCTTTAATACATTTTTTAAAAAGCGCGTGCGGAGCCGCGGGTAACAGCTAGTATATTATATATATAATATAATATATATTATATACTATATAATAACTAACTGACCTGTCACACATTGCTTTGGCTAAGTTATTACATGTTCAATTAATATTATAAGTAAGTATTTTATATTACAGGGTAATTTCTGGTAATTCATTGTGGACAAACATTATGACACTGAATTTTTATATATTAAGAACCTAAGGTACGAAACCTTAAAAAAGGATATTTGGTCTAAAGAATTTGAGATTATTTTGTCACTAACCCGTGGGCGAGTAGATTCTGTACTCGCAGGTCAGGTAACGGGTTTCCAGTTCTGCTTGTTTCTCAACAGCCTCCGAGAGAGCAGCCCTCAGCCCGGAGACCTGCTCCCTTATATAGGCAAGGGCTGAAGAGTTCGCTGAGAGATGAGACTCGTTATCACTTATCAGTGAGCTCGTTGAGGAGGTTACTTCGTTTAGCTCCCTTACAGTGGCCTCATTATTTGTCTGGAAATAAATTACAAGTGGCAATTATTGAATGGTACTTAATGATAATAAGATGCGATCATAAGACTGTTGGCATCATAAGTTGTGCAGGTGGTAGAGCCACGCTGTAGCTATTACTAGTTTCAGCATGAATGTGTCGGTTCGTCCGGGGTAGTACCACCCGACCCACAGAAACACCGACGTGAAGTAACAGTGCTTGCATTGTTGCGTTTCGAACTTCTATACTTCAACCGGTATGCCATCTGTTGGCCCAGGCTTTTCCGTGTTCAGACCATTTACAGCTTTTCTTACTTCATTCTCATTTATTTCTTGTACAACGCCTAAATTTGACAATAAGGTCTCTAACTCTCTGGTCCTGTCATTTTCATCATTCATCAGTCTTTCAAAATATTTCTTCCAACGACTCTTTATATCCTCCTCGTTCATCAAAACTTTTCCTCCGTCTTTTATATCGTCGTTTAAACATTTAACGTGTGTAATATCTCTTGTATTATTTTCTCTTACTTTTGCTAATCAATACAAATATTTTTGTGGAGAGAATTAAATAAAGAGAAGAAACGCTGATTTAAATTATTACAATAAATAACTTGAAAACAAAGTTGAATTGTTTCATCTATCTTTTTGAGATATACAATTCCGTAGTACATTAATTTGATCTATCTCGTAAGGTTTAGTCAGCGTTTGCGATTTAAGCCCACAAAAATATGTTTGTTATGACATCACATTGCAATTCTTTGAATTGTTCGGCTTTTCTGTACTATAATGTGTGTATTATACCTACAAATCTTCCTATTGAATCACACTATCGAGTACTGAGAAATGTATTAAAATCCTTTGCATAGTTTAAAAGAATTAAGCGAACAGACAGCGGAAGCGACTTCTTTTTATACTATTTAAAGTTGAAGATTTTGCATCAGAACTTTCGACGATAGAATAACCACTTTAACGACAATACTCAATATAAATAGTAATTCAAACTCTGTAGAAAAGTCCTTAACTAATTTTTCGTACCCTTAATAACATCAAAGTTGCAAACTTGCAAAGTTTAATTTTTCTAATTTACATGTATATGTATAGGACATTTATATAAGCATACCTCTATCTTCTGCAATGTGCAATGGTTTAGTTCTGCGGAGAGTTGCACAAGTTCTTGTAAGGAGTCTCGGATGGAGTTGGCAGTCTGTTGGAATCGTGAAGCCTCTGTGACCACCAATGTTTTCGCTTCAACCTGATAACATCCATTCAAATCATATTCACCTAATCCAGAACACTAATATCTAGAAAGATCTAGAATCCCATACAAACATCACCATAATAACAGATAAGGTAGAGTCGTGACTGATAGATGCACGGAACAGCAAACACATTATGAGACATTATTAAAGTTATTGTAAATAAACTAACAAATAATTTTTTCTTAGCCTATGGCCTCTGTGGAAAAATCAACAATTCAGCCAGTCTCATGTAGATATTTATCAAATCCAAAGAATATAAATCAACAAAAGCTTTAGTAAGTTAAGTTAGTTAGTATATTAATGGTGGTAGAGCCACGCTGAAACTATTACTGGTTTCAGCATGAATGGGTCGGCTCGTCCGGGGTAGTACCCTCTCACAGAACACCGACGTGAAGTAACAGTGCTTGCATTGTTGCGTTTCGTTCGGTCAGTGAGAGCGCCGGTGGCCCACCTCCCCTCCTCTCCCTCCCCTATTCCCTTCCTCCAAAGGGTGGCAACGCACTTGCGTCTCCTCTGGTGTTGTTAGTGGTCCATGGACGGTGGTGATCACTTCACAGCAGGTGACCGACCTGTTCGTTTGCCACTTATGACATTTAAAAAAATTAAAAAAAAAGTTTGGAAATAACTAAATAAATATATATATGTCAAAAACACAACAAAGAAGATTAAAAAATATAGTATTTGTAAGTTTTTGGCAGGATCTTAGTCTGTTATGTAGTGACTTTTATATTTTATTCATAATCATGTGTTGACTCTATATCTATACTAATATATAAAGCTGAAGAGTTTGTTTGTTTGGTTGAACGCTATGATCTCAGGAACTACCAGTCTGATTTGAGAAAGTCTTTCGGTTTTAGATAGTTCATTTATCGAGGAAGGCTATAGGCTATATATCATCACGCTAAGATCAATAGAAGCAGAGCAACAATGAAGAATGTTTCAAAATCGGGCACTTTTTTTGCTTTTGAGCGATTACGTTATTATTATATACGTTGCCATGGTAACGTAGTAAGTAGTAGTAATAATATTCGTCCAATAGGACAGGCGAAGGAATTAATCCATACTGCCAATTCTGAAGTTATGTAGTAAGTATCAAAGCTAACATTTTCAAAGTTTTTTTTTCCTATTCAAATAGTTCATAGGCGAAGGAATTAATCCATACTGCCAATTCTGAAGTTATGTGGTAAGTATCAACGCTAACATTTTCAAAGTTTATTTTGTTTTCGTATTCAAAATTTTATACTACTTTTATTTCCAATTTTTTATTTGTTCTATATTACGTATTATAAAAATAAAATTTGTGTATGTACAATTAAAATAACAACTTTTTGATGAATGGATATGGCTACAAATGACGAAAAAAAAGTTTTTTTATACTTTGTCTATATTTTTATATTATTATATTTTGTCTGTTTGTTTGTTTGTCCTGGGTAATTTCCAAAACGACTGGACCTATTTTAACGGGAATTTTACTTTTTACTGCCAGATAACCGAAATTATAGCGGTTGACATATTCTACTTTATTTGTCCGCGGCTTCGTCCGCATTACTTTGGGCCGATTTTCACGGGGTATTTACTGGTAGATAACAGACCTTAAAAAAGTAATTAATAATCTCAGGAACTACCAGTCCGATTTGAGAAAATCCTTCGGTTTTAAATAACTCATTTATCGAGGAAGGCTACAGGCTATATATCATCACGCTAAGACCAATAGAAGCAGAGCACCAATGAAGAACGTTTCAAAATCGGGCACTTTTTTCCTTTTGAGAGATTTCGTTAGTAGTAGTAATAATATTCGTTCAATAGGACAGGCGAAGGAATTAATCCATACTGCCAATTCTGAAGTTGTCAATATAGGTATTTCTTATATATCCTTTAATCAATTTTATTCCATGTCTAAGTTACAATAAAGGCATAAGCGCCAAATCTTCTATATAATATGTCGTACATTATTTTAACCATCATTATTATTTTCTTAGTCTTCATAATCATAAAACAAAATTGTTCAAATAAAGATTTCGTTAGCGTTAGTATTATATACGTTGCCATGGTAACGTGGTAAGTTTCTATCGCAAACATTTTCGAAGTTTATTTTGTTTTCCTATGGAAAAAGTTTATACTACTTTTATTTCTAATTTTTTATTTGTTCTCTATTACGTATTATAAAAATAAAGTTTATGTATGTACAATTAAAATAACAACTTTTTGATGAATGGCTAAGGCTACAAATGAACAAAAAAAAATTTCTTTATACTTTGTCTATATTTTTATATTAGTATATTTCTCTGTTTGTTTGTTTGTTGCGGGTAATCTCCAAAACGGCTGGACCTATATTTACGGGAATTTTACTTTTTACTGCCAGATAGTCGAAATTATAGCGGTTGACATGTTCTATTTTATTTTTCCGCGGTTTCGTCCGCATGGCTATTTCCAAAATGGTTGGACCGATTTTCACGGGGTATTTACTGGTAGATAGCAGACCTTATAAAAAGTAATTTAGGTTTTTTATTCGCCTTCGGCCGCAGTGGAATATCCGTAATGCTTGAACTGATTTTCACGGGACTTTCACTGGAAGATAACTCACCTTATAAGAAGTAACTATTTTATTTTGTTTCTCAAGACTTTGTCCGCAATATCCTACTATCTCCTAATTGATTGGACCGACTTTCACGGGGCTTTTACGGGCAGATAACTAGCGGGCTCGGAAGACGTTGTCGCGCCCGGATAATAAAATGAAAACTTTGACAAATTATACCTAAACCTTCCCCATGAATTATCATTCTATCTACTGGTGAAAACAGCATGAAAATGGTAGTTTTTGACTTTATCGCGAACAGATAAGCTGACAGAGGACTTTTTTAACCGACTTCGAAAAAGGAGGAGGTTACTATGTTCGGTTGTATATATTTTTTTCATGCATGTTAATCGATATTTTAGTTAATTATGAACCGATTTTAATGATTCTCTTTTTATTTGAATTGGTACACTATGTAGTGATTGACTGCTACCTATGTATTAGTCCATGTGAAATTGATGACGTGAGACGTGTGCCTTACTGACTCCAAGAATAAATATACATAATTGAAAGTCATATATTTGTATGTAATATGAATTATATCATCTTTTTGGTCAATTTGGCGGCCATATTGTCTTATTTACAACGTTTGCTTCTACATAACTCAGTTACTATAGCAACGTATAAGAATAACTTAAGTATATCGACAATACGGGCATATTATATCTATCTATAAAATAAAAGATTTAAGATATATTGTTCGATAATGTATAGCTTATAATTTTCATTACTTTCTTATATAGTGTTAGTGAGTACTGAGTTTGGTATATAGTAGGTTGAAGTTCCAGTTATGTTGCTGATGATAAATCCCATCCCACTCGATATACTATTTGTATTCATATATCTAATGTACACGTTACATGTTACAGTTGGCGTGATTGTCGTAGTTACAAATGTTTTTGAAAAAACTTTTCTGTAATGTACACACCCACTCACAATTTTCCATTTCTTTAATACATTTTTTAAAAAGCGCGTGCGGAGCCGCGGGTAACAGCTAGTTTTGTAATATTTGTGGCAGTTTACGTAATATAGTTCGGTTATTGTGCACAAGTGGATGGGAAATAATACCACGGAGTATGAATTCTGAGATGCCACTTAAAAACTTATCAGAACGTGGAAATTATCGTAAGACACTTGTAATATTATTCCTATTAGACAGTGATGATAAAGTAAAAAATGAATACAAATAAAACATACTAGATAAATCATTCTGCTTTAAAATGTTAGTATAATTACCTCTATCTGATCTTTGGTTTGTATAAACGTGTTTATCAGCTGGTCGTTGACATGTTCTACTACTTCCACTACGTTTGTAAAAAATGAATACAAATAAAACATACTAGATAAATCATTCTGCTTTAAAATGTTAGTATAATTACCTCTATCTGATCTTTGGTTTGTATAAACGTGTTTATCAGCTGGTCGTTGACATGTTCTACTACTTCCACTACGTTTCTGCTGAACACCTCCATATCCGTGCTGATGGCGCTTGTCCCTGCATAATACAACAGAATATTAATAGAAGTTCTAGAGTTATGTTTTTGGCAACCAATCCTCTAGTAGATCATTACTGTCGTTGTCAAGTAGATAATGATATTACAAGTTTCTTGTGATCATTTCGATGTCCTAACGAGATGATTATCGTATTGTTAGAACTTTTAAGGGAGTTTGTGGTAAGTCGGAATACATGGCTGATGGCGCTTGTCCCTGCATAATACAACAGAATATTAATAGACGTTTCTAGAGATATATTTTTGGCACACATGGTTGTATGGTGGTACATGTGGCCTAAAGATCAAGTTTAATGTGTACCGCCGGTGGTACACGTGGCCTAAAGATCAAGTTTAATGTGTACCGCCGGTGGTACACGTGGCCTAAAGATCAAGTTTAATGTGTACCGCCGGTGGTACACGTGGCCTAAAGATCAAGTTTAATGTGTACCGCCGGTGGTACACGGAGCCTAAAGGTCTAGTTTAACGTGTACCACCAGTGGTGCATGTGGCATAGTTACCGGCCGGTTATCTTCAGAGCAGAAAAAGGAAGATCAGTGTTATGTATGAAGGTGGATGGATATAAGAGTAGATGAAAACCGTAGGAGATATAGACCGATTATGTGAAGATTCATATATGAGAACTAACCTTCATCAAACATTTTCCCACATTTGTTGACGATCGCTTCACTCTTTTCTCTAAAATCATTGTGAGTTTCTTCATCTTTACACGCCATTTCCATCTCTATTTTCAATAATTCACATTGATCCTGCTGTGACTTGACTAGCTGTGATATGCTTTCTTCTAACAACACCTTTTCCTGTTGTATCTCTGTAATTAATAAGAATGATATTGAAAAAATAAACGAATCGAATGTATGTGTTACTCTGTAAACATAGAGGAAGTTTATTAATTATATAATCAACTAGCCCCTGCCCGTAACTTCGTCCGCGTAGTAATAGTTACTACTCTGGGCTAACGCTGATACGCAGCAGAAGCTCTCAAAAAGGAAAAATCATCACGATTTTGAAACATTTTTCATCTGTGTTCCGCTCCTATTGGCCTTAGAGTGATGATATATAGCCTATAACCATTCTCGATAAATGAGCTATATAACACTGAAAGAATTATTCAGATCGGACCAGTAGTTCCTGAGGTTACCCCTTACAACACCACAACGTCACAATCTCACAAACTTTACCTCTTTATAATATTATCTATACGATTAGCTATACCCGCGACCTCGTCCGCGTGGAACTTCAGTGTAAAAAAACAGTCATTAATAAATCCATCTGAACGTATTAATTTTATTTATTTATTTACTTTCGGTATAGTGATGCAATTTTAATAAAACAAAGACTAAATGTTACTCGAGGATATACTTTATGATCTTCTTCAATGAGGTTTTATCGTGAACTCAGTACTTTAGCAGTGATACGTGTTCAAACAAACAAACAAACAAACAAACAGACATATAGACAGACATTTCTAAAAATGATTCATACGTATTTTATTACTTATTCCATACCTTCGAATATTTTTATCACAAAAATCTAAAAAGTACAGATACGTTAGATTTACATTCTCATTATATCTATAGAAGATTGATGGCCTCATTACTTTTTAATTACAAATTAAATTATTGTAAATGTTGGTTATTGTTATTAATTGTAAGTTTCATCAGTCTCGAAGAGATGTCGATTTAAATTAGTTTGTTGACAGAAAACTGTAGGAGCAATTGTTATAGACACCTCATAGATGGCGCCACGTTTTAATTTTGATCATGTAACGCGTGGACCCGTCAGCTAGTACATAATATACCAGGTGAATGTTTAGACAGTAGCAATATTTATGGAGGACACTTTACACTCGATTCTCGTTCTAAATCAATTTAAAACAGAGGTGCTTGATATTGGACCTAATTATCTAGAAACGTAAAAAAAATATACTCAATCCTCTAAGCGTCTATGTTAAAGCACAGTGTCAACGACCGTCGGGTGTAGTGAAAGTGAATTGTATATGAAGGCAACGAACTAACAAAGGATAATTTTTCAAAGTTTGAACAAACAAAAGGGTTTATTGTCCGTTTTATTATCGTAAGTTATTCCGGGATGCCACTCGCCGGTTTTATCACCGGTCATTAAATCTACGTTTATTTAAGTAACTATCCATACTTTTAAAATTCTTAGAACAATCTTTACCTAAGTTTCTCTTTGTTGTCTATCAGTATTTGATTTGATATTATTATTTTATGTGTTAAATGTGACTATGACGTGTCATATCCTACAATACTGCGAGTGTCTAAACAGTCACCTGGTATAAGTTAAAAAAACACCTGTATACAAAATACATTCTATTCTTAATAATGTTTTAAAAATAATTACCTTCTATTCTTTTGTTCAGTCTGGTCTCTAATATAATTTTCTCTTGTGTTATATACTTAGCTAATTCTTCTTCTAACTGTCTTCTACTCTCTTCCGCCCACTCGTCGAGTCGCGTTTCCACTTCTAGCCTCTCCGCTTCTATATCATCCATCTTCTTCGACAATCTCTTCTCAGTCTCTTCTTTCACCATTTTCACTTGCTGTGAAATATAGTTGAAACATTAATATAATATTAAAAAAACAGACACGGTCACGTGTTGCTATTGCTAATTGACTGAATATAAAAAAATATATATTATTTAGTACAACAGTTCTCTAAGTGGTCCAGATGGACCCCCAGTGGTTTACGGGAGTGGTTCTATATAGGCGTAACAAAAAAAAAGGAGGGTTCACAATTCGTAAGCGAGGGTCCTTTTATCTGCTTTCGATAGTGAAGAACTAAAATTTTGGCTTCACCTATCAATATAAACAGATAACATTTTCAACTCAGCGACTGTTACTTTTTAAAACTTGTATATTCCATATTTAGTATGTTGTGTGTTTAGTTGTAAAGCACTGCTATTGGAAACGTTTGTTCAGACGTATTAAGGGACAAAATACGACTTGTGGTGTGTGTGCTTGCAATCTTACGTTAACTTGTCTCACATTTACTTACATGAATATAAATTTCCACAAATAGGTCTAGTTTTCACATTTTTTGTCGAATTTTTAAGAATATAACATTTCTTTTAATAGTTCGATTGCTAACATGCTAGTTCATATAATGCTATTAGAGACTGTGCCGATACTGATATAGACATATCATCTTAGTCTGGGTCAATTTTAACATATAATTCATAAACGAGATTGTATCTATTAAGCATAGTTGTACATGCATATAAATCTGGCTAATATAGTAGAGAAAAAAAAAATTATAACTTATTACTGTAATGTGGTGTACTTTGTGTTATAAAAATGTATATTGATTAGTATTTCCATATTAGGTACGTTCCATATAAATACATTTAAAGTATTTCTTATGATTGGTCGAGATACAGTCATACTGTCAATCTACAACGACCGATCATAAGCAAATAAATTGATGGGGATGGTGAAAGTATTTGGTGAGGATGAAACTATAACAGCGCGCATTCAGGGGTATGTGGGGCATTTGTTATTGAGGATCGAGGACAACCACATGTGAGCCACATTTAGGCTGTTGAAATTAAACGGTACTGTAATAAATCTCATATTTAATACTACATTTTTTTTATATCATAGGGGGCAAACTAACAGGCGCGTCACCTGATAGTAAGTGAACACCGCCGTCCATAGACGCTAGCAACACCAGGGTTGCAACGCAAGTGCGTCACCGGCTTAATAAAGTCTTTTTGCATTTAAAGTCCCCTACTATTGATAGATGAATTAACACGGTTCACATTTGTAAATAAACATATATGATGGAAATGTAGGGGGTCCACCGGAACCAGGTAAATTTTGAGAGTTGTTCATGAAAAAAAAAAGTGTGGGAAAGAATAGATGAATATATTTACCGCGGCGGATGCCTGTATGGCGTCGGAGAGCTGCCGCGCGTGCGCTATCCGCGAGTTGGCACGCGCTAGTGCGGCCGCCGCGCGCTCCGCCTCCGCGTCTCGCGCCCGCAACTCGTACTCGGTGTGAGCCCGACGCAGGGACGTCACGCGCGCCGCCGCGCCCTCGTACTGCGAATACGAACGTTTCCTATTATTACCCACCTGACCCGGCCCCGCGTCACCATGGCTCAGTTTATTACATGTTAAATGTAATTAAACACGTGCATCATAAAATAAATTCGAGTTGAAAAATAAATTAAAACATAACACCTCATATGAGGTATCTACAACAGTCGGTCCTACAGTTCTCTGTCAACGGACTAATTTAAAGCGCCATCTGTTTGAGACTGGTGAAACTTACAATTAATAACAATAATAAACATTGACAAATAATTGATTTGTAATTTAAAAAAAAATTGAGCCCATTAACGGAAATATAAATTATCCTGTCTCAAGCTGGACCAAATCATATATAAGTACAAACTTTCATGAAGATTAGTTGAGTTGTTTAGGAACTCATCATGGACAAACATCATGACACTGGATTTGTATATATTAAGATATAATTACTTTTTTTTATATTGTACTACAATATTTTTTATTCTCCATAGTACTGCTGGTAAGAGGTGTAGTCCAGAGAAACTCTACAGGCCTGTCAGGACAATACCGTAGTCAGATCAAGAAAAAAAAAATTGAGATATTACAATCAAACCACATTGAGGTGAACTATAATTCGAAATGGGTTGGTTTCTTTTGACAACAACAAACCAAAAATAACTATATTATTCTTATGTTTTCCTTGTAATGTCTTCAAAATCAAAAATCACCGGTTCA
>MU160914.1:38853-59238 GCA_015888305.1 Antheraea pernyi
CGGCGCTCTCACTGACCGAACGAAACGCAACAATGCAAGCACTGTTACTTCACGTCGGTTTTCTGTGGGTCGGGTAGTTCTACTTACCCCGGGCGAGCCGACCCAGTCGTGCTGAAACCAGTAGTAGCTTCAGCGTGGCTCTACCACCTACCGGAAAACCTAATGTTAAATGAAGGTCTGATCTAAAATGTTATACAAATTATACATAGAGAAGGACTGGCACTCAAATGTAGCTGCCGGAATACACCCATAGGTGCGTGACGACAGACAACAAACTTTAAGACGGTAACTAAACAGACGGATTTAGAAAAAAACCCTCTCACCATTCTATGCTGCATGTATGTATACAAACGTGCGATGTTTTCCTTTACCGAAAGACCCGGCATAAGCCCAAGGATTCGAGCCTACGCCGATCGACACGGTGTCCCAACACGCTAAACACTGAGCCATTATTACCTAGATTGATATTTAAAGACAAGGATGATTATAATATACCACAACAATCGCAGAAAATTACAATTAACAGTAGATATGATGTAGGTAGGTAGAATGGTGGTAGAGCCACACTGAAACTATTACTGGTTTCAGTATGAAATGGTCGGCTCGTCCGGGGTAGTACCACCCTCTCATAGAAAACCGACGCGAAGTAATAGTGCTTGTATTGTTGCGTTTCGTTCGGTCAGTGAGAGCGCCGGAAGCCCACCTCCCCTCCCCTCTTCTCTATCCTCTCCCTCTCCCTCCCCTAACCCTTCCCCCCAAAGGGTGGCAACGCACCTGCGACTCCTCTGGTGTTGTTGGTGTCCATGGACGGTGGTGATCACTTAACGTCAGGTGACCCACCTAATCGTTTACCACCTATGACATAAAAAAAAAGATACATAGAATATTTTCATGCTAACCCTCAATAATATTATAACTAAAAAGCTGTAGGAACAATATCTATATGATATTTTGACAAAACAAATGCCACAATAAAGCACACATGCGTAAAGTAATATTAGAATGCCACACTGTCTTACATAAAACGTGGAGTAAGTGGAAGTAAGATGGCATATTCTTAATTTCGGTGGTGAAAAAGAAATAGTTATATGTTACTTACATACGGGCGGAATGACGGGATAGCCGTCTAAAATAAATTAACTAGCAAAGTTTTAACAAAGCTCTGTCGAAACGTTTATGATGTATCTAGAGTTTTTTAGTTATAATATCATTGGCTAACCCTCCTTACTAATATAATATTATGAAAGTGAATGTGAGTTTGCTTGTTTGTTACGCTTTCACACCCTAACCTCTCAACCGATTATTATGCAATTTTGCATACATGTTATCAGGCATACAGAAAAGGCCATAGGGTTCATTATACGCAGAAAAAAGGTACTGTCCACTAGGGATAGGCAAATCTACATTAACGCGAGTACAGCTGCGGGTAAAAGTTAATTGCTACCATTTGACACTACTTAACTTTAAACTGCATCATCCATCATTCAGGCGATCGCTGTAAAAATTGTTATATGTGAATATTTGCATACGGGAAAACATTTTACCTATAACTCAGTTCTTTGTTACACCAAATAGTAATGAGAAGAAGTGATAATAGTAAAAATATATAATATATCCAAAGTAGATATAATAAAAGAAATAACGGAATATAAGTCTTCGACTGCAAATCAGCAAGTACGAAACAATAAAGTGTGTTTTGTTGTTTTTCCCAACGAATACACTTTACAACACGTATGAAAGAAAATCTGCCCCAATTCTCATAGAAGATTTTCCTATGTATTGTTTAATACCGTAGAAGACTATCGCTAGCGATTATTTATCATTTTCACTATGTGAAATAGTATGATGAATGGAATTGAGAATAATTCAATCATGCGATTGTGTTTAATAATATTTTTATAATAGTTTATCTGATAAAATATTTACAATGAGTAACACCTAAATAAAATTGAAGAGTCTATTGTTTGTCTAGGTTAAACTTCGAAACAGCTGAATCGATTTTGGTGGGATTTTTACAGATTGATAGATAATTTTTCAATGTTTTATGTAGGGTGCTCGTTTGTGCATCTTTTGCTTCCCAGTGAAACAGTAATTAAACAGAGGTAATTAGGAATAAGAATCAAAGAGATTAAGTAGTAGTGATAAAATTACAATTTAAGAAATAAAATACAGTACAACATTGATTTATATACATACATATAAAATATAAAACACGTATATTACGAAACTATTTTCGCTAAAAAAACTCACAGAGTTACCGGCTAGTCTATAATAAAACAAACCAGTATTTATTTGGTAAACGGTGCTCATTTCATTGGATAAGATTTATTACAATTACTAATAAAACTGGACGGGACATGTATTCTTACAATATATAGAGTACAAGGGTAACTAGTTTGAATACAATCCCCATATGGAAAATGGTAATTAAAACATGCGATCAATTGTGAATTGTAAGCGATGTTAATAAAGTTTATCTTAAAGAAGCAATATGATTTCACTAGAAATCAATTTCTACTCCTTCCTATTTTCATTTCCACATTACGAAGTTTCACTTCTTCCGCGCGGAGGGACTCCACACACTATTTTTTTTTTCTTTGTGAAATGTTTAACAATATTTAATGTTACATAATTTAATCTTTAAATATTATTAACAGTGTAAATTGTTGTGGATATGATAAAGCGCTGTAGGTTTTCAGTATGCTATACTTAGTATTTCAAATACAAAATTACACCTGCTTCCAATGTGATCATTTTTTTTTCAATTTCTTTGAAATAAGTTCCTAGTTGTTATGCATTGTTAGAGAGTTAAGAAAATGGTTGTTTTTAAAATATTCTACAAACCAAGTTTTTAAGGCATTTTAGTGGGAAAAAAAATCTCAAAAAATATATTGATATATCGTTTTTCGTCTCGTATTTTTAAATTATAATCCGTGTTTTTTAATCCTTTTTATAAATCAGAAGGAAAAATTAAATTTAAATGGTTCACTTTTGCATAATGCGTATGGAGGTTAAAATTATCACAACTAGACACCCGTATCGCCTCCTAATGGGAATACGTCGAATTACCAATAACCCTGTATGTATAGAAGATTATTTATCGGACTGTTGACTTTTGTATTATCCACAATTCTAAATAAATAATACATTGTTTTGCAGAAATCAATCAACACAATACTAAAGCAGTCATACCTTTTGCCAACAAGTCTCGTCTGTTGTATGTTCTCCTACCATAGTATGAGTTTTCCCTGTGCCAGTTTGCCCGTAGGCAAATACTGTGCAGTTGTACCCTGCCAGCACCTCTTCAATGAGTGGACTGACAACCTCTTGGTACACTTCAACCTTAAAAAAGACATTTTATTAGTTGCTAGACAATACGCAACCTATATATAGTTCATAGCTTTAAGTGTATGACCGACAATACCACCTCGTGTTAAATGACAATGTGGTCTGAGATGGTAAACATGCTATACATAGAGAAGGACTGGCTCTCAAGTCCTACTGCCGGAACACATCTAAAGGTGATTGGTGACAGATTTTCAATTTGATAGTGGTTGCTAGCTATGTGGACATAAAAGTTATTTCTGACCACTCTGCTTTTATAAAATACTTAATTAAAATAATCCTGTTAATATTATTATAACAGACAAAAGTTTGTGAGGGTAGATAGATATTTTTTACTCTTTCATGCAAAAACGAAGGAATGGATTTTGATAAAACTGTACAGTAATATCCCTTATACTATAGTATAAAGATGTTATTTACCAAAATATAACAAGATAAATGTGATGTAACTTGGAAAAAAATCTGCCATCAGAAATGTATGCTCCTTAAACTGTTAGTGAGATACATGACAATGGCATCATTTATAAAATTACAAATGCAGATTATGTCATAGTTCTAGTTTAGCAATAGCAAAATGAATATGCTACACTGAGTAAACTTTAGAAAACTGAAATGCAAATACTTTACTGAGTTTCAAAGTCCTTCAAGCAAATCAAAGACTTGATGTATTATCCGCCCCATTTTATTTACATTTTAATCCAAATGACAGCAAAGGTCTGACAGTCTACTTGAAGATAAATGGTTACCTAAGAACAACTACACATTTATTGATGCTGATATACTGCAGAACTTGGTGAGAATATTTCAGTCTTTTTATGGAAAGCCCAACGTTATAAATAGCCATGGGTGAAACCAATGTTGTGTGACCTATTTCACAGCCCTAGCATATGGGACATGGAGAACCTAGAAAACATGAGCAACCAGGTAATGTTGTTAGGTGTGGGTTTACAATGGTAATAAGATCTTAAAATAATTTACCTGAGTCGCTGCCGGTCCAAAAGCCTTGTCAAAAGTGAACTTTTTTGTTATACTAGTCTGCTGTGAAAATTTGACTACAACTTCTTTTCCATTGTGAACGTCGACCACTCCAAGGGACTTCAGATCCCTTTCTCTTTGGTTTAATGGCCTATTATTGAAAGAATAAGTGATTATTCAATTAATAAGGAACAGGTACTAATAATATATTAATAATCACTTTATTACACACCTTAAGAACATACAAAATTAATCAAAAATTTACAATATACTGTACAGTTAGGCTGATTAAAGTGATCTCTTTCAGGTGAACCTTAGGAGACATTTCATTTTCAAAATCAATTACCCTGTTGCAATATGAAATACATGCAAAAATATAAAGACTACAAAGAAAAAAGTAATGACAATAATACAAACATATAAACCTATTATTAATCAAATATATGAAACACACACTGCATTCTACAACTGCTTGTGAAATGTGAAATAATGTACACTACTGTCAATACCTTGGAAACACATTGTTTTGTCCTGGTTATGGGGAATTTCGGTAGAACAACTTATATTAGGGTAGGCCTTACTATATATCAGTAATAGATGAATACATTTAATAAATATTGTCACACAATCTTGCTACCCTTATATCAGATGGAAGTGAGTTCCACATGAGATACTTTAAGCCTGATCTATTTACACATTTAAGAGACAGCTTTCACATTTTTCCACTTCTCATAGCTGTTCCCAGTAAATAGAAGAAGACTTCACTCCGTATCAAAAAAACTATTTCTCAGAGATAACACATATGTAGGTAACCAGAAAGTAAACCATTATCTAAATATAAAATCTCATCTCTTTTTTTAGATCTGTCTCAGAGATATATGATATATCCGAATTGCATACTTAATAGCATTAAATAGGTTTACATTTTAGACTTAACATAATTTTTTTTATGGCTTGGTTAAATTACAACCTTTTAACAACACTGTAACTGATAGTAAGCACAGAGTAAACCAAAAACAACAATCATAGGATAGCCCTCGGCATCCACAATTATCACACTGGCTTATGCAAAGTCTTGTTATATAATATCTGAAGGACACCATTTTATAGGAAGAAAGGAACATATGAGTTGAAAAATTGAATCCACAGCTGCACTGTACTGCAAAGATATGATGTATCAAACTTTTGTACATGATCAGATTACTACTACTGTAAAATTGTAGCCACAGTGAAACATGCATGTGTACATACGCATATAATTTTGTAACAAAATATACCATCAATAATTACTAAGAATAAATAGATTTTACATACAACTAATCGGAACATTACTTCAAATCCCAAAGTATCATATATTTAAGGCCAACTCTCTAATACTGACAGTATATTTCAAACTCAGGGTACTTTGTACTAACCTAATAAGAATTCTAGTAAATATTTAAACGGTAACTATATAAACAACCAACTAATGAACTAATAATACCTAAACACAAGGGTAGATCCAGGGTTTAATCCTCAGAGGAGCAAAAGGATCAGTTAAATAAGCATTGTCTCTTTGAAATGAGAATCTCTCTCTTTAGGATTAATTGTTTATCAATGATACACAACAATAACTATAAAGATACATGTAAATCTTGTAATAAGAGGTTATTGAAATAGACCATGTTTCAGACTAAGACCAAAAACAGTTTCTTCGAAAATGTTAGGTTTCATAACAAAGTCCCGCAGCACATTATCACTTTTGCCAGATAGTGAGTTCAAGCACCAAATCAAGCAGGTTTTAATGTCTAGAGATGTCTGATAATAACCCCCTCTCTGTGGATCCACTAAAAATGAGAGTAACTATCTAAGTTTTGTGAAAATATGTATCATAGAAAGACCAGATCATGCCATTTCTTCTCAATGACTGAGTTGTTTTCTGAACCGGTGGTAGTTTTGACAATCATAAGCACCTTCTTAGGTCCTAAATTGAATAATGTATTTTTTGTCTTCATTTTATATTAAATTAAAGATACTTATTCTGTTAAACACTATTCAACTATTGTCTTATTAGATACTCATTAGGCCAGTCTATTTGAAGACCTTGATCCATTTTAGAAGTGGAGATATGTCTTCAATCAGCATAACATAGAGAAAGATCACTTGGTGATGCTAATTGACACAAAAAATGTGCATAATTGATATAGGATTATTATATTTGCTTCACTGGACTACTCATACTATAACAAATAGCAGAATATCACCCAATGATATTAAATATACAGAAATAAAGTGAGTTTCAAATCCTCTCCAACATAAAGTTGCTCACCATGCATTCTACTCATGCACAGCACAATATACCCAGTTAGTGTATGTAGATATCATTAAGAACAGAAAACTATAAAAGTTGCTGGCCTATTTAAATGAAGATGACATAGCAGATACTTTGTAAGGCACCACAATATATAAAGAGGATCTACCTAGTTTTTTAGCTTTAAAGGGAGATTTACGAATGTGGCCACGAATGTGAGATAATATACCTAAGTCACCACTAAAAAACTAGGTAGATCCTCTTTATATATTGTGGTGCCTTACAAAGTATCTGCTATGTCATCTTCATTTAAATAGGCCAGCAACTTTTATAGTTTTCTGTTCTTAATGATATCTACATACACTAACTGGGTATATTGTGCTGTGCATGAGTAGAATGCATGGTGAGCAACTTTATGTTGGAGAGGATTTGAAACTCACTTTATTTCTGTATATTTAATATCATTGGGTGATATTCTGCTATTTGTTATAGTATGAGTAGTCCAGTGAAGCTGTTAAGGCCTTGCTAGGCCAATAGCGTAGCAAAAAATGTCTTAAATAAATAATAAAAAGTAATAAAATTATAGTATGTTCATATTTATGTACACAAAAAGAAACTGAATAATCAGTATTATCTCTCTCAGCTTGATAACATATTGGAACTGCCTGAGGGGGCACACAGAGCTGTAGCTAGAGTTGAATTTGAGGTAGGGCAGAAGATAAAAAAAATATCATAATTTATCTGCCCTAGAATGTCTGTGGTATGTTAAGAAAAGTTTACATACTATTACTACAATTTATTTTATTTCAAACTATGAACAAACAATTTAATCATAATAATTTATCTAAGTTTTTGGTATTTTTAAGATCAAGGTTGCCGCACAATGCCCCTCTTAGCTACAGCCGTGGGGGCACATGCTCCTTTGCCCTTTTCTTGGATCCACCCTTGCCTGTATATTTGTAATATTGTATAAGAATATCTACCTTACACAACAGCTAAACTATGAAATACAAGGATAAGACAATTTAAAAACTGTAAAATATATGCAAGATAGTTACATTTGCACTGCCATTGAGGCCCTTGGATTGGATCTCTCTAAAGGTCTGTAAGCATCTTGAGTATTAAAATTAATTATATGATATTATTTATATTAAGAATACTGATTAGTTAATAATTATAAGTTTTAAAGAATGGGTGCAGAAGTGTGTTGTAGCTTTTTAAATACTCAAACGATACGAGTCATTACAAACTAGTGTGATAGACGATATGGCAAATATTTATTTCTCTAAAACATCTAAATACAAGTCATCATAGAGCCTCGAAGACGTTTAATTTGAAATATAAATAGAACGAAAATCCAAATGGCAACGTTTTCCAATTACGTACCTCAACCTCACAAAAACTTGAATATTTTGGTTTTTGTCCTTCCTGCATCCTTTTTCGGACGTCATCTCGACGACATACACAAAAATATCTTAACACGAACTTCCACACTAATTATTTTGTTACTTTTTCTGAATAAACATAACAACTGACTAATATTTCAAAAATGACAAGAAAAGCGTTAGTCAGTCCAACGAACTAAAGAAATTTAAATTTCGGCTGGGGTGAATGTTGCCAGATGTCATTTTATGTAGCGTCTCTATGATTTAAGTCCTCTGTCTTTTGTCATATTTATAGCTAAATTGTCTATGAATTCAAAGATTGATTTAAATCCAATTTTGTTATTAATATTTAACTTCTTCAAGATATGTCTATCGACCTTTATATGATGTAAGTCTTTGTACGGTGAATTTGTGCCCGTCAGTCCAATAGCGTAGTAAGGTTGAAAAAAAACATTGTTTACATTAAAAAGTAGCATATCATAATAATATTAAGTAAATTACAAATACCCTTGCTTATTAATTTATACCAAAAATATGTAAGCAAAAATGATGCTACACATTGCTTTAAATAAATAAATTTGAATGTTATTTTTTGTTCTAGTACTAGTCATCCTTCTGTTACTCCTGTAAGTATTGCCACAAAGTTTTGTCTATGGTAGCAATAAATGTAGGTGTGAGAATACATCGCCATGTGTGTGATTCATTCCGATATACAAGTATGCATTTGTGAATTATGCAATTTCGATTGTATGGTTTACACATGAATATATGTATGAATAGCTTAGAATAGTTAGCTAGGTCAGACGCGACTTTATTCAGGTAACAGCCCAAGCCGAGGTGCCGTGCGCCCTTGTGTATGTTACCTAAAAACCAAGTCGGCTGAGTGCCTTAAGCGCTCGCTTTAGTAGTCCGGTGAAGCTGTAAAGACCTGGTCAGGTCAATAGCATAGTCAGTTCGAGAAAAAAAAAACGTCGCAATGTGTAGTCCAGTGAACGTGAAGCTTTAATTTTTGTTTTTCGAACTGACTACGCTATTGACCAAGCAAGGTCTTAACAGCTTCACCGGACTACTAAGGCGAGCGCTTAAGGCACTCAGCCGATTTTATTTTGACAACTAGCTCAAGGGTGCGCGGCACACCTCGGCTTTGGCTGTTGCCTGATACATGCAATTCGCGACTTATGTGAGCTAACCTAAGGTAAAATAGCTATTAATACATATATGAGTTTTTGAAACATATATGTGTACCAAGCATACATACCTCAACAACCCTTATATATATTTCGTATCGGATAATATTCTAAACTATTTCAGTTTGATAAGGGAAAAAATAAAACCCTTCCGCTTGCATGTGTAAGCGTGTATGCGTGCACGTGTGTGGAGGTGATATGTGTAATGTTGTCGCAGTGGTGAAGCTGTGAAGACCCTGCAGGGTCAATAGCGTAGTCAGTTCAAGGAAAAAAAAATCGCTGTCTTACGAACTATCGAGCTGCGTGACGATAGACTTAACATCAAAGGAAGTTAGAAATGCTAATTTCAAAATAATTTTGGAATGACAAAGGTGTACTAACGTTTTTTTGGCGTCTTTATCGGTATTAATTTGGGGTTATAGTAGTATATGGAATGAAAATTTTTATCCTAAATTTCATCGAAAATTTATATATGTATAACTAATTATCTATCTAAAGACTACTTACTATATCTAAGTATATAATATGCTCCCACAAACTTTTTTTTTAGTTTTTCCTAACAAGCATCGCCGTTCGACAGAATCCCTAATGGATAATAATCATTAGTGAAGTTATTTACAACACAATTGGGTAATTATATTTTTATAATTATATTTTTATAAATATATGATTATATATAGAGGATCACTGGCCAGTACAACTACGTCCTCCAATAAACTTTTGTCAGTGCTTCATGCAAATCAAATTAGCATCTGATTATATTTTTGAAGTAAAACTTCTTTACGCACGCTTGACTTGGGTAGCTAGCTTGTGAATACGTGACGAGAGCGTTACGAAAAGTATGATCCAGGTGAATGAAAGTGGAGACGGAGACGTTCGATCACGCAGGTATAACGTAGTACCTATTCTATATACCTAAAGTTTCAGACTCTGAAGTCTGTGATCCCCTTACAATAGTAGTATGTGCAGGCAAGGCAAGGTATTCTATGTAATTTAAATTATAGTCAACAATAGGATTATTCTGTGCAGGTTTTATAATTTTTAATGCTTACATTCTTTATAATAATTAGTCATAGGTACAAGTTGAAGCTTGAAAGCTGAAGTAGAGTGTGAATTATGGGTAAATGTATGTTACAAAGAAATCATTATGAAAAGAAAAAAAATTACGTCAAAATACGTGAAGATATGTTTAACAGAAATTTAGTTATACACTAACAGAAATAGAATTAAAATGATAGATACAGACAATAATTATGTATAAACGCTTAAATCAAATTATTAGCAAATTGTTGCTTACTTTTTTTTTACTTAAATTATTTCATTATACATTTTCTTTCGTTTTTTTTTTATTTATTTACAAGGCACACATTACAGATAATAAGTGACTATGTTTACAATTACAAATTATAGATTATTTTACACAGCTATATTATCAAAAACTATATGTATGCACATCTATGCTTAACAAATATAATCATACAATCTTATAAAAGTATGCTAACTTACAAATATATATGATATTAAGGAGAAAACCTGTGTTTATCAGTTTAAGGTTTACCAATTAATCAATTTAAATAAATTTGTTACAAATTCATATTACACGAGCAATAATATGTAAAATGGAACACTGAATAATCCTATTGTTGACTATAATTTAAATTACATAGAATACCTTGCCTCCGAAGTTTATTGTAAGGTTGTTAAAAATGAAGGAAATTAGATTGAAAAATGTGGAGCTTTATAAGCGTGCGATAACTTATAGATCTTTTGAAAACAATAACAATAAGTAGTTAATACATATATTCCATATACATAATTGTTTATCGTAAATTATGCTTAGATACTGTATCCTTCATATTTAATAATTTCTATATAATTATCTTTAATTTTATATCCTTATTCCACGTTAATGAAATTATCAACTAGATGGCGCCACAAGTAAAGAAGTTTATCAGACAAATTTATTTAATGTCATAGTAACTTTTTTCACGTGCTCTTGTTATTTAAATAAAACATTAAATATTTTATAATAAACTGACAATTCTCTACCTAAAAAGTGAATAATAAAGTGTATGATAAAACCACATTACCTAGTAATAATACTATTTGGTAACGTTTAAAATTTTTTAAATGTTTTTTGTAAGAGTACTGCTTACTACTGCCAGTAGGAGTACTGCTAAGCTACTGAGTAAATTTATGAAGTAACGTTTTTTTTTATAACGCGTACGATCAGAAAGCTATTGGTTATTTATATAACTGTAATTCAAACGAGAAAATGTACGCGAAGTCTAAGTTGTCTAAGTCTAAGTTGTTTATTGCATAATGAGTACAAATTTGAACGAGATATTAATTAGATCTAATATCTAGCTATTATGCCACTGTCTATACGGTATTGTTTAAAATAGGCTTTGACTTCTATTGAAGAATATTTTTAATATTAATCAGGGATATTTTTTTTGACTCTTTTGCCATTAAAAAATATTGCCAAAACTGGTTTTGATAAAGTAGTATAAGCAAATAAAGCGATTCGCTAAAAATCTAAATTTTTTTTATAAGAGTAAAATTATTTGATGTGAAACCAAAAAAAACTCAGTAAATCTAGCTTTTGACATTCCCATAAGCGTTAAAGTACTTTAATCTAGATAAAATACAACAGGTGAGTGGCTTTACTATTGTTATTAAAAAACAATGAAGCTAGTTATATCATGCAATTTTTATTAATATTTTTACAATTTTAACGATAATTGTCCAAATTGCAAACGAGACAACTAAAAAGCAAATAATAAAGATATAATTATAAAACTATAAAGAAATAATAATAAAACCAATTAAAAGAAATATTTTATAGTAAGATAAAAATAAGATAGAATCATGCGTCTATTTATTCAATAAGAACCGCTTGTGATTTACCGATGCAAACTTTTTACATCGACAAGAACTAAAATAAACTGAATAAACGAGCAACGTCATTATGCGAATAGTTTTTGCGTCTGGCAACACTCATTACCTACACCACTTCCTCCCGCGTTTTCTTGAAGAAAATTAAAAGAGTCGCCGCATTAATTTTACCCGTATGTCGCGTGGTTTTTGTGTCCGTTTAACAGCGTTATGGCGGCCCTCGTTCCGTTTTTGCGACTGTCGTGAACCGCCGCGCAACGCTCGTTTCCCAGACTCCGGCCGCCGGACAAAAAGTAGACGTACCGCGAACTCTGGAATCTACGTAAAAACCCTAAGACCCGCTCAATAACCGCTGATGTCGATGAAATACTATGAGTTCCTTCGAATTTTTTACTCGTCGCAAACTTTTTCCGCGCGCAATTTGCATCGGACGATCGTCGACGGCCATGATGTAGTTTTTCCCGCGCGATTCAAATTGACGGTCGCGTTCCGAAAATTGCTGACGGATAAAAAGTCACCGCTGAAATTCTTGTTTCGAGAATGTGTATTTATATAATAATATTTTTGTTACGCGAATGATATTAATATTTCATTACAGGGCTATTCTTTTATAAAGTCTATGGTAGTTTTATTTAGAGAAATTACTAGTACCTAATCGTATGATAAGATGGATGTTGGTTTTATGAGAAACAAAATAAATATTAAAAAGTATATGTGTCACCACTTATTGCACTTTAATAAGAATTTAATGATATTTTAATCCTGATATATTTCGCAGAATGTAAAGCCATACTTTTGTGATCTCTACATTACACTACGAATGGTTTTAATAGGCTGTGCTTTCCTTTTGTCAGAATAAAAAAGAAAAGTTTTCAGGACTAGCAACCATTTATAATCTGGCTTCGGAACTATACATGATCGTTCTTGAATTTAGTTATAGATAGCTATAAGATAAGCTACAGCAACTACTATATTCCTGTTTGATGATTTAAAACAAAAGAAGAACTGGATGTTTCGTAAAGACTTACTGTAGAAGTCAAACTTTCGTATAAAAATGAAATATTGTAACTAAAAAAATACAACAAGGAAACAATGTCACGCGGTGTTCCTAGGCGGGCACCCATGCAAGTACTAACCGCGCCCGACGTTGCTTAACTTCGGCGATTGAACGAAACCAGTGTTTTCAACACCCTACCCGGCATGGTGTTTACCCCCACCACTTTTCGTCATACAATTATGTTGCTGATCAGAATTTTAAAATCCACTTCAGTTTCACTTCAGAAAATGTAGATAATGGCTTTATATGCCGTATGTGCTCGAATGCTTCTACTTCAGGTTGAAAACGTCACATATATACATATAGCCATTTAGAGGCCTTCATTAGTAACTGGAGTAACAATCAGCGATATCTCGGCCTTTGCCAACAGCATATGTGAATTCAAATCCCTCACAGGACATTATGTCCTGACTTTGGATATAAATTATGTCTGTATATTTCTAAAACTTTTCGCGACACAGAGCCTGAATGATAGAATTGTATTTTAATTATAACAACGTTTTTTTTCCAAAAAAGAACTACTTCGAAAAAGTCTACTATAAAAATACTCCAGAACAGCTTTAACAATAGTTAGGTACCCATCTAGTCATAGATTATAATAATCTTGTCAATATCCCAAATAATATGCATTTTGTAGGTGGTAGAGCCCCGCTAAAGCTACTTCTGGTTTCAACATGAATGGGTCGGCTCGCCCGGGGTAGTTAGTACCACTCGACCAACAGAAAATCGACGTGAAGTAACAGTGCTTGCATTGTTGCGTTTTGTTCGGTCAGTGAAAGCGCCGGTGGCCCATCTCCCCTTCTCCCTCCCCCCAAATACAGGCTAGCAACGCACTTGCGACTCCCCTAGTATCATTGGTAGTACGGTTATTGGAAGTACAGTGGTAGTTTTGACGTTCATAAGTGCCTTCCTAGGGCCTAAATTGAATGAAGTGTTTTTGATTTGATTTGGTTGCTAGTGTCTATGGACGGAGGTGATCACTTACCATCAGATGACCCGTCTGTTCGTTTGCCTCCTATAATATATATTAAAAAAAATCCTATTTGATTTTGCGGAATTCACTGATAGTCCTGTGGTACAATGTCAATGAAAATAAAATGCGATCTCTTGGCAATATATTCTTCATAATAAAAAATAAATTTTAAATATTGTGGTAACAAACTTAAAAAAAAAAACCGTTTTGGGAACATCTTCCTCTTTGAAAAGTTAAAAATTGAATATAAAAAATATTATCTTAAACTACACGCAAATATACAATCCAAAAACAATGGCGACCACCAAGTAACACACTATCCATCCCCGGTCGCCGCTGTCATGCCGGCCTGCGAACAGCTGGATATGTACAGGCTGATCCTGAAACGCGACCCGCAGAAGCGAATCACTATGACGGGTTTTACGCCAATTGAAATGAAATCATTTTACAAAATCAAACTGAATTGTAATATTTACACTATTGTGTTTTTCGTAATCGGGTAACAATAATAAAATAAAAAGTTGAGGCGGTCGTAAGGACTACCGACAGAAGTAAAAACTCAAAACAATGTAATAATTGTGTTCTCATTTGAATTTTTAAATTAATTATACTGTGAATTATTTAAATTTCATAATTTGTACATTGAAATTATTTAAATTAGTGTGTTTTTCACATCTATTGGTACTCTGAGCAATAATTATTGTATATATTACTAGCCCCTGCCCGCGAATTCGTCCGCGTAGTAATAGTTAATACTCTGGGCTAACACTTGACAAACAGCAGAAGCTCTCAAAAAGAAAAAAACATCTCGATTTTGAAAGATTTTTCATCTGTGCTCTGCTCCTATTGGCCTTAGTTTGATGATATATAGCCTATAACCATTGTTTTTTTTTATACTGGCACGGCAAAATGACTGCACTATGCCTGATGGTAAGCACAGTACAACATCCAAAAACAAGGGCGACCACCGAGAGAGAAGCTATCTATCGCTAGTCGCCGCTGTCATGCCGGCTTGAAAAGGCTGGATATGCACAGGCTGATCACGAAACGCGACCCGCAGAAGCGAATCACTATGACGGGCTTTTTCGCCATATACATGGTGGTTGCGACCCAGTCAGGCTGTAAAACCTTACCACCCCGCTTTCGCCATTGCCTCGTTCGTTATTCAGCAGGGTGCACCACGTGCAGGTGAGGTTAGCTTGGGTGTCTCATTCTCGATGAATGAGCAATATAACACTGAAATAATTATTCAAATCGGACCAGTAGTTCCTGAGAGTACCCCTTACAACTCCACAACGTTACAAACTTACAACGTCACAAACTTTACCTCTTTATAATATTTGTATTAAGTATAGTTTATTAATTAATGAAACATATGATGAGCTGCACAAGCTAAATTCAAAATATCAATATTACATAGGCACAATACTATCGGTCACGCTTTACTAGAACGTCGCTGACGCGATATCATAACTTTTTCTCCTGTCAAATACCGCACAACCCGCATAAAGAAGTTTTTCCTTCAAAAAATGCTTTCTAAATCATTTGACCCGACACGATGAAAGTGACATCCTCGTATGTCTAAATGAGTGAGGTGCACTCTTATGAAGTGGATCAATTAATATAAATGACACGAATGGAATGAACCGGTAGCCTGTGAGGTGAGAGGCTCGCGAGCGTGAGAAAATTCTCCAACTAGAGAGTCAATACTATCTATGTGGGGCCACGAAGCGAGCGTTTCATTTTTATTTTATCGTTATCTTAGTAACCAATCTTCTAGTAGATTATGACTGCCATTGTTGAGTAGGTTTCAATTTCAATGAACTAACAAGATGATGACCGTCTTGTTAGAACTTTCCAGTGAGTTTTTGTGGCTTACTCACAATAACCAAGATATATTATGTATTACAAAATATAAAGCTAAGTAATACAAGATTATGGATTAAATATAAACTACTCTACATGATTCACTCCAATCTCCCTCCGAAAAAATCCTTATTTTATCTTCTTCTATAGCTTTAAGGTTACTTTCTATTTTTCGGATTGTTAAATTGCCAAATTAATCCTTAAATAACTTTTGCATAAATTAATAGGAACGCAGTCTTATTGGACAATACTCATTTGTCAGAATTAATTAAATTAAATTTTCAGAAAATAATTGTAATGTTTTTATTGCCTATTATTAGTATTACAACAGACATTCTATTCAATTCATTCTATGTTATCTGTGTAAGTATAGTAAAATGGATCTTGGTATTATGTTATATAATATATACTATCCATTTTATTATACTCACCACTAGATGGCGTTAGGATATATTTTATTATTATTAAGTGTTGAACTGTAATTTGACGCAGATGGAGTCATAGGCGGTTGCTAAAATTATTGTACATCTATTCCATCCTTATTCAAAATAAAACGTTCTTATATGAATTATGTAAAAGTTAAAAACTATTTATCGAGGGTTTCTTATAAGATCAAAAAGTAATTCCTTTATATTGTCATCTTCTCCATTCGCATTTCCGCTGGAGCTGCTCCTAACACATGTTTAAACGAAAAATAAAAACTAATTCTAAATTCGGATTCAAACTCCAATCTGATTAAGGATACTAATTGGAGCATGTGAGTTTGATATTCTAATGGTTTACACATACATTGAAAGTTATCGTGAATGTGAATCTTATCTTTTGTTGCAAGCTATATTCTTTTAGCTTTTAGTCTGATCTATTTATGTAACTTGATTATACGAGTATTACAGTGAGATTTTAATAGAATTGTTAGATGTGATGTTTCGGGGTGTAAGGGGTGTCGAATAACATCATAGGACTTGATTGGTGCACCCTGCTGAGTAACGAACGAGGCAATGGCGAAAGCCGGGTGGTAGGGTTTTACAGCCTGACTGGGTCGCAACCACCATGTATACGGCGAAATAGCCCGTCATAGTGATTCGTTTCTGCGGGTCGCGTTTCGGGATCAGCCTATACATATCCAGCTTTTCGCAGACCGGCATGACAGCGGCGACCATCGATGGATAGTGTGTCACTCGGTGGTCGCCATTGTTTTTGGATTGTACTGTGCTTACCATCAGGTATAGAGCAGTCATTTTGCCGTGCTACTATAAAAAAAAAATATATGTGAAAATAACCACCTAACTTCCAGGTCATCACGCCGATTAGAGATAATCTACAATCAATTTTTATTCCTCCCACTGGTTGAGTTGGTTGATGAAGACTAACATCTACATTTATTTACTTTAAAAAGTATCGTTTTTACTCCGATTATGCTACCAATTGACTGGGCTTTAGTGGATGCTAACTCGACTTTAACCATTCTTAGGTCTTAACCCGCCGGATATGCTATTACTGAATATTGTATCACTTGTAATTTAAATGAATAGTTTGATATTTAATTAAATTAATGTAATATTATTATTTAGTCAATTTCAAACTGATGACAATGATAGAACTTATGATATAGATATTTAAAACGTATAGCCGCTATACGTTTATATATAGTATGATAAAATTATATGTAGCAGTGCCCGTGACTCCATCCACGTGAAACCTAACATAAAAAAAAAGGGATTAATAAAATCATCTGAATATATTAAGTCCATTTACTTATCCACTTTTCTCTCATAGTTAAAATTAAAATAACTTTTGATAGAGTGGACCAATTTTAATGAAACCAAGACTAAATGTTACTCGAGGATATGCTTTATGATTGTGACGTGAGATTTTATCGTTAACGCAGTACTTTAGCAGTGATGCGTGTTCAAACAGACAGACAGACATTTCTAAAAATTATTGAAATATATCTTATTATTTATTCCAAGACACCTGCAATTTTTTTCACAGAAATCCAGAAAGTACAGAGACATTTACATTTTTATTATATGTATAGGATAGGTAACTGTTATAACTTTAAATGTGCAGCTTTTTTAATGGCCCCAAATTTTCTATAAATTATGATCAATATGACATTTAAGGCAGCGCAGGTTTTTCAATCACGGTGAAAGGTTGTAGTATAGCGTCCAGCTGGCGGTGCGCCGTGTCGCCGCGATCACAAACTAACGGCTATCTGTGGGAAACTGCCGTCTCATGGTTTTTGTGGGCGGCCGCGGAAAAACTGGACGCGTCGGCTTTCCATCGTCGGGCTCGGAGAATGTCATGGAAATTGTTGTTTTACGGGATCGTTTTTTTTTCTTCCCACGCTTATGAGTTACGTAGAAATTATATTTGACGCAATAAAGGTTTGAGTCTCAATTAAAAATTCGATGCTTAATGTATGTACTCATGATTAAAATAATAATAATAATAAGAGAAAAAGAAAGAGTGACTATAGCAAGTCTCCAATGTGCCATCCTGCTCGACAACGTTAGAAATGTTTGGTGGTCCCTGTTCATAGCGCACTGAACTCAAGCAGACTGGTGACTTCTCCTGGAGGTACTCCTGCTACTTAGTTAAATGCTAAGTATCAGAGATGTCTAAATAATAATAATAACAATGGTTAAGTATAATAGTAATGATAGTTAAGTAAAATAATAAAAATAATGTCGTAAGTATATTGCTCATTACAGAAGCTACATTAACTTATTATTTCATTATTTTATTTTTGGCAACCATTTTCTAGTAGATTATTACTGATTCAATGTTCTAAGAAGATGGTTAGAACTTTCCAGGGAGTTTTTGTGGCATCTCGGAATTCATGCTCCATGGTCTTATTTTCACCAATTTCACTTATGCACAATAACCGGACTCTATCTATTACATAAAATACCATAAATATCACAAAATATAGAGTCAAAGAATACAAGATTATGAATATTTTTATGGTGGTAGAGCCACGCTGAAGCTATTACTGGTTTCAGTCTGAATGGGTCGGCTCGCCCGGGGTAGTACCACCATCTCATAGAAAACTGACGTGAAGTAACAGTGCTTGCATTGTTGCGTTTCGTTCGGTCAGTGAGAGCGCCGGAGGCCCACCTCCCCACCCCTCTCGTCTCCCTCTCCCTCACCTAACCCTTCCCCCAAAGGGTGGCAACGCACTATTAACTCCTCTGGTGTTGTTTGTGTTCATGGACGGTGGTGATTACTTAACATAAGGTGACCCACCTGTTCGTTTGCCACTTATGACATAAAAAAAAAGAATATAAAATCCACTAAATGACATGCTAAGATCCAGCCAAAAGCTATCCAATGGTTTATCACTCGTTGTTCGTCTTTTGTTTTCGTATTGCAATTTGTTCACTATCGTGTATAGCAGAATGGTTATTTCACTCCGTTTGCTTTCTGTAATATTTTTTAATCGCTCTGTATATAAATGGACAGAATACAAATGTAGTTATAAATACGTATTATATGTATAAATATCAGTTTTAGATTTCTATAATAATGGGAATCTAAAATTGGTATTTATTTTGTAACTTTATTTTTTACTATTGACTATATTATATTACGTGCAAACCCGAACGTACGGTTAATTCAGAGCGGCTAAAAAGTCTGCCGAGAATTGTATTGTATGCTAGCTGTGCCCGCGACTCCGCCCACATGGAAATTAATGTAAACAACAGTAACTAATAAAATCATCTGATATATATTAATTCCATTCATTTATCTACTTTTCTCTCGTACTCAACTCATTCAAATTATAATATCTTCTGATAGAGTTGACCGATTTTAATGAAACAAAGACTGAGTTACACTCGATATGCTTTTTTATTATGAACTTAGTACTTTAGCAGTGATGCCTGTCCATACAAATAGACAGACAGACATTTCTAAAAAATTTTGAAATGTATTTTATTCCTTATTCCCTTATTCCCTTATAGACACCCGCATCAATTTTTTTCACAAAAATCGTTTAAGTACAGACAAACGAGATTTACTTTCTTATTATATATATAGATATAGAAGATAAAGTGTACATGCATATAAGATTCGTTTGTTTTAATTACTATCCTTTTTTTCTTTCCTGAAACAAAATTTTGTTAGAAATATCTAAATAAAGATGCCTGAACGTGACGAAGCCATGGTCGTTCCGTGATCGGGTTTTTTTAATCCACCTGGCTACTCGTAGCTATCACCCTAAAGTTGAAAATCTGTCACCAAACTGTTTGTGTGTTCCAGCGCTACAATTGAGAGCCAGTTCGTCTCCTAGAGACGTGTTTTAGCAGGTTTAGATCACGATCTTAGATCACGTCATCATTTAACATTAGATGAGATTATGGTCATATACTAAAACCTATAAAGTATATTTAAAAAAAATCGTGCAC
>MU160915.1:0-33254 GCA_015888305.1 Antheraea pernyi
TGCACTTTGATGAATGTGCACAAGATCTGAATCAGTTAATTTCTGCACCTCAGGACCACCATACGTCTACATCCATTCGTAGTCGATGTTCCATTTGCTCGCACGAAGCGCTTTGCAGCATCATTTTACGTACTAGCGGTCCCAGCGGACGTTGTCCTGCCCTGATTATAAAAATAATTTCGACGAATTATATACCAAAATCTTCCTTATAGATCACTTTAGCCACTGGTGAAAACCGCATGAAAATCCGTTCAGGAGTTTTTAAGTTTATCGCGAACAGATAGACAGACAGACACGACGACGGACGGACAGACTGCCTTCGTCTGTTTTTCCTAAACCATATAACATAACAGTCTTTAAAAGAAGAGTGAATAGGATTTTACTAGGTGCATGCGTTACATCCTAAGCCTCCACCTTACTTTGTAACGGGTATAACTGAGGTCAAGCGTCAGACAGTATATTAAAAAGGTATTTTCTCAGTGAAAAAAATAAGTCTCTATTCTTTTATTCTAACATTAATAACTCGAATATTTATACAAAAGAAATCTCAGTGGTAAACATGACTCGAAAAAAGTAATAATCCAGTATCTATTTTATCCACAGTATTAAAAGCAAAATATTGGTTATTCTCGGTAACAGAGCTGTTTTATTTATAAACTTATCGTGCCTCAGGCTTGATTTTCTATTACATTAAATAATTAAAACTAGAGGGTTACCTTAATGGACTTTGTAAATATTTATATCTAGGAGAGATTAAATATTTCGCGGTACTTAATACAAAAAAATACTACATTATTATTTGGTTTATATAATTAAGCGCTAGACGAAACTAAGCACTAAAGCCTTTTGAGAATTGTTTATTCCTCGAAATTTCGTTTCTCTTGTAAATTAATTTTGTTTCTTCAATTATATTTGTTAATTACAGTTATTTAGGGACTTGGATATTAATTGTTTGTATCCATAGAATCATGAAACCGCTTACACTTGACTACTCGCAGCTTCGTTACTCTATGCTTGTATCTCTTTCACTGTAGAAGAATAAAGTAGCGTCGCTCTATCTGATGGTAATCATAGTGGAATTCTAGAAGAAAACAAATACGGCGATATATCTACATTTATATCTAATTATCTATACACTAGCGGGCCCGGTTTTATGATCTAAAGTTGTTATATATAATTCATAAAAAATGTTTTTATTTTCTAATATTATGAAGTATACAAAATGAAATTTTAAATCGTTAGCGAAATATTTTTCTTCTCGTATTATAAATATCGTTCAGATATAAATGAGTCGTTACATTTAAAAAAGAGCTGAATCCAATTTGAGCCTTTCTTAATGATTTACGTTATTTCTCAAATATGGTACATGTCAAATTGGAAAATCATAAAAAACAACTAAAAATTTTATGAACGGCAAAATTTAACCTTTGTTCTCGGTCGATAAAAATTGGAAATCTTAAAAAAATTAAACATGTTACATGAAAGTTTAAAATTGGTATTAGCTCATTTTATACTATATGTTTTAACCATATCTAATAATAGTACAAAATAGCGAATGGCAGAGCTACTTCTAATATATTACTTAATATATTTATATACTATATAGAATTAATTGACTAAAACTCATAAATCCGTAAAAGTGATTATTTGGAAGTATTAATAATGGATAACATTTATTATTATCCGACATAAAAAAATTGTCATCATTATAAATTCTCAAAAATGTATGCTTAAGCTAGACAAAAAAAAAACTTGCTATTACATTTTTTCAACAAGACGTCCATAAAAACATATTCATACAAATATTGCTGACAATAAAAAACGGTATCTATAAAAATTCGTTAGCATACTTACTGTAATTTGACGGAAATTCATTCATAATTTACATACAATTAATACATTAGAGCATAAGTTACCTGTTTCTTTTGTTATCAAGGTTTTTTGGTCAAAATTATGGTAATTTTAATTTTTAATATTGAATCTGGAAACCTGTTTATTTGACTTAAGTGGGCATTGGTGTCAGCTATTTGTTTACTATTATATTTATTTGGTTTAATAATGCTCTCATTATTGCTTTTATAACAATGCGTCCGTGTGTATCATCTCTAATTATTATAAATCTGTCGTCGGCAATGTGAGACGACACTGTGTAATCTTTTTTCTTAAACCAGAAAGTAAATTCACACGAACAAGTGTTATGGATGTTAATTATAAGATTTTATATCATGCTCGATTTAATCGGATTTCTTTGCGTTTTGTTTTCAAAAGAAATAAATATGGAAACAAAGAGACGTGGAATCGTGTATATTTTTAAGTTACAATCTAATTAAGCGTTTGTCCATTCAGTACCTTATTTATGAAGATGAATTTCATGAATTTATTACTAGATTATTTTATTACTCTGTTCGCTTTAAAGTATAAAAAGGATTTTAAATATTTGTAGAAATGTCTTTCCGATAAACGCAAGTTTGTATTTTTCAATAAAATTAATATCTGTTCGCCGACAGTCAAAATATGCACACATAGTTGAGAAACACGATCGCTTCGGTAATATTTATGTAGAATAAATTAAGCCGGCAAATATAAAGTTGATATTTACAGCACTTGAAGTTATCAATGTTTTATAGACAGGTGTAATATTTGTTTTTACTTTACTCAGAACGGCGAAACGATAACATGAAAAATAGAAGTTAGTATAATATCTAACTGCTACTTTTTTGCTTATTTTTATCCCATCTAAGTAGGGTTGGCACAATATGATTTGGTATTCCATTCTCTTCTATTACTTCTCGTTCGATTACACACACCTTCTATACGTGTATTCATATCACCGATTACACTTTGAGTCCAATACGGTTAATTAATATTTGGCAGTGCCGTCACAGAGGTGATAGCAATACTCTACACATGACTGTGACTTATATAGATTGAGATAACGTAATGTATATCACTTCACCTGTGACGGCACTGCCAAATATTAATTAACCGTATTGGACTCAAAGTGTAATCGGTGATAAAACACAGACAGTAGCAAAACTGCAAACATCGGCATAGGGTCGCGTGCCTTGTGGTATTCCATTGGCTGCACTTTGATGAATGTGCACAAGATCTGGATCAGTTAATTTCTGCATCTCAATACCACCATACATCTCCATCCATTCGTAGTCGATGTTTCATTTGCTCGCACGAAGTGCTTTGCAGCATTATTTTACGTACTAGCGGTCCCAGCGGACGTTGTCCTGCCCTGATTATAAAAATAATGTCGACAAATTATATACCAAAATCTTCCTTATAGATCACTTTAGCCACTGGTGAAAACCGCATGAAAATCCGTTCAGGAGTTTTTAAGTTTATCGCGAACAGATAGACAGACAGACACGACGACGGACGGACAGACTGCCTTCGTCTGTTTTTCCTAAACCATATAACATAACAGTCTTTAAAAGAAGAGTGAATAGGATTTTACTAGGTGCATGCGTTACATCCTAAGCCTCCACCTTACTTTCTAACGGGTATGACTGAGGTCAAGCGTCAGACAGTATATTAAAAAGATATTTTCTCAATGAAAAAAAGGAGTCTCTATTCTTTTATTATAACATTAATAACTCGAATATTTATACAAAAGAAATCTCAGTGGTAAACATGACTCGAAAAAAGTAATAATCCAGTATCTATTTTATCCACAGTATTAAAAGCAAAATATTGGTTATTCTCGGTAACAGAGCTGTTTTATTTATAAACTTATCGTGCCTCAGGCTTGATTTTCTATTACATTAAATAATTAAAACTAGAGGGTTACCTTAATGGACTTTGTAGATATTTATATCTATGAGAGATTAAATATTTCGCGGTACTTAATACAAAAAAATACTACATTATTATTTGGTTTATATAATTAAGCGCTAGACGAAACTAAGCACTAAAGCCTTTTGAGAATTGTTTATTCCTCGAAATTTCGTTTCTCTTGTAGATTAATTTTGTTTCTTCAATTATATTTATTAATTACAGTTATTTAGGGTCTTGGATATTAATTGCTTGTATCCATAGAATTATGAAACCGCTTACACTTGACTACTCGCAGCTTCGTTACTCTATGCTTGTATCTCTTTCACTGTAGAAGAATAAAGTAGCGTCGCTCTATCTGATGGTAATCATAGTGGAATTCTAGAAGAAAACAAATACGGCGATATATCTACATTTATATCTAATTATCTATACACTAGCGGGCCCGGCAGACGTTGTCCCGCTCTGATTATAAAAAAATCCTGGACAAATTATATACCAAAACGTTCTTTGTGAATCACTTTATCTACTAGTGAAAACCGCTTAAAGTTCCGTTCAGTAGTTTTTGAGTTTATCGCGAACAGACAGACAGACGCGATAGGGGACTTTGTTTTATACTATGTAATGGTAATGATTTGGTCCAACTTGATAATAGGATAATTTATATTTCAATTAATGGCCTCACTATTTGTTAATTATAAATTAAATGATTGTCAATGTTGATTATTGTTATTAATTGTAAGTTTCATGAGCCTCAAACAGATGGCGCTTTAAATTAGTTGACAGAAAACAGTAGCTCTCCATAGCTGAATATGTAGTAGCTGATCTTGGAACACGGCAAACGGAATGAGAATCTCTGAGAAGCTTATTTTCGTGGTTGTAACAATTCCTACCATGTCATTTAAACTCGTAACGCGACCTTGCCAATTCGTGCCGCCCTGCAAATATAATTACAGTAATAAATTACATTAATAAGCATTTATTCAATTTATCATTAGCATTCTTGTTTATTCACACGCTTTTCTCCTAACTTCATCTATGCACGCCATTGTAAGTAATAAGCCGCGTATTCACTTGGTATTGTTAATTCGGCTAACGTAAACGTATAGTTTTGAAATATGATAAGCGTATTCCGAGAACCGATAAAAAGCACGAGGGCAATTAAAGAGGAAAATAATCGTCCGATAATCAAGTACCGTGGCAAAAACAACGAGGCTCGCCCGCCAATCGTGTTGTTTGTATGGTATGTGTTTTTTTTAACTTTAATACCATCTCATAAAATTAATATCAATTGCGATGACGGTTACGTGTAGCGTAACAAAAATTTGGTAGTCTAGTTTAAATATATATATTAGGTTATGTGATTCTATTTATGAAAAAGCTTGGATAAATAGTACAATGTAATTTGGAGTTTAACTAAATCTAAATATATAAAAAATCCAGTGTAATGATGTTTTTTCCATAATGAATTCCGAAACTACTCAACCGATCTTCATGAAAGTTTGCATTTATATATAACTAACGGGCCCGGCGGACGTTGTCCCGCCCTGATTATAAAAAAATCCGGGACAAATTATATACCAAAACGTTCCTCGTGAATCACTTTATCTACTGGTGAAAACTGCATAAAGATCTGTTCAGTAGTTTTTGAGTTTATCACGAACAGACAGACAGACGCGGTAGGGGACTTTGTTTTATACTATGTAATAATGATTTGGTCGAACTTGATAGATAGGATAATTTATATTTCGATTAATGGCCTCACTATTTATTAATTATAAATTAAATGATTGTCAATGTTGATTATTGTTATTAATTGTAAGTTTCATCAGCCTCAAACAAATGGCGCTTTAAATTAGTTGACAAAAAACTGTAGTATGGAGTAGTATCGACTGTTATATACGAGTATATCTCATAAATGGCGTCATGTTTTTATTTTGAATTTCTTTTTCAATTTTAATTCAGCATGAAATAACTATGCCACAGCAACGCGTGGCTTGGTTAGCTAGTTATATATAATTGATTATTTCTTGTAATGTCACGCACTAATATTTTTATCCATATTCTTATATATACTTGCATAGATATATATATGTTTATATATAAGCGTATTTTACATATAAAAGCAACAAAATACTTTTTTCAAGGATAAGGATAATGTTACCCATTCGACTTAAATACATTTGACCACTGTTTCTCGAACATGTCACACTTTCATCCTGATATCATATAATTGGTGATTTTAGTAGTGTGGTCTTTATATTTTGAAGACAATAATAAGTAACGTAAATTTAAGGATATATTTCTGAGAATATATACAGACGTTCTTAAAAGTAATTTTTATTTCAAAGATTATCTTTGTTGCAAGAATTGAATCTATTTCTATTCATTAATCCTAAACTCCGTAGGTAAGACCTTTCCAAGCCGAGCTTACAACTACAAAGAGGTTTTCAGGTCAAAACCCTAAATCGAAACTTCTATAATTCGAGTAGTCACTCCCTTTAATTTCGACTTACCGAGGTTTTACTGTATCATTGTTCTATAGTACTATATAAGCAAATAATAACAGAATGTCCCAATCAAACAGTCATTTAACTAACTTAAACATTAAAAGGGGTATAAATAGTAAACCGCGTACATAATTCAAACGCCTATACTTTGATATATGACGTCAATAAACGATAATAGATCTCATAAACCGAACTCCAATATTCACACACGACTGAATGGAACAGACTTATATATACATAAATAATAATAGTTACCAGTACAACAGAACAATAACTGACAGAGTTATGACTTGTGTAATTAACAACCTTTACAAATTAATCACATACGTACAAATAATTATCTTTACAGCGTACAAACTACCTATCGTATTTTTATTACACTCGTTTAGTTCTGCAGCCCGTTCTATGATATCGTTTTGGTTTTTTACCAGTACATTGTTACGAAGGAGCAATGACGATAAAGAGTCTGGACAACATTGCTATCATATAATCACATGATTCCGTGTCTTATTACCTCTTGGTACTCTCATCGCTTGTGTAAAACTTCTTATACGTTTATCACAATTACTCAGTTTTACTATACGAATTGGATTCGATTTTTGTCAACTACTTGGTAGAAATTGTACCGTGTTATTACAAAAAAAGATAAATACGTATTAAATACTTGGTTAAAAAAGGTTTCGTAATAAATGCACCGCGCTCGCCCGAGGTAAGTTCGCGTTATCCTTTTTCGCAAGTCTAATCTAACGTAACCAAAGCGAGACAAAAAGCAAGATGGCGAACATTCAGCGACCGCGGTGCATTTAATACGAGACCATTTTAAAGACAGAGTTCAATACGTATTTAACTTTTTTTTAATAACACCTATATAGTTTTACTTATAATTGTGCCCACGGCTGTTCTCGCAAGAACTACATAATCACTGTTTTATGTGTACATATCGTAGTTTTATATATAAACTAGCTGTGCCCTCGACTCCGTCCACATGGAACTTAATGTAAAAAATGGTAACTAATAAAAACATTTGAATGTATAAGTCCATTTACTTTAAATATTTTTCACTCGTACTTAAGTCGCGTCGTCATTAAAATTAAAATAACTTTTGATAGAGTGAACCAATTTCAATGAAAATAAGACTAAAAATTACTCGAGGATTTTCACAAAAATCTAATATATACAAACACGTTAGATATACATTGTTATTATATTATTATTGCAAGGCCATTTTGTCCGTAATATGTTAGGTAGCATCCCTCACTGTTTTCGCGTGGTTGTAATGTATCTACTGACGTGGGGTCAAAGGTATTTAAAATATTTACATCTATTTCTTGTACATTTATAGTTCAACAAAGTCACAGAAGTAATGTAAGAATCTTGAATAAATGAAAATCACTTTATTGTATTTTTTATTTTGTACACCGGCAAATTTAATGCCACAAGCTATTTTGTTCCAGCTAACCAGCGGTATTGTTATCAAACATAAAAGTTATTGTAGTCAGTGTAAATATTAAAGAAGCAAAAGAAAAACTATTAATATTAAATTAACTTTAAAATATAGCTAAAAATACATATATAGAGAATAGATTAAATCATAGAATTACGAAACCGCTTACACTTACTGACTGCTCGCAGCTTCGTTACTCTACAGATAAAATGAATACATATACAAGATACATCTACTTATATACTAACACACATAGACATCTCTACAAATATATATACACACACAATTATATAATAATAAAAATGTATACACACAACAAATGTTAATAACAAATTATAAAATCTAAACACAACTTTTATTGTCATGTATCGGTAATTTTAAATTTGTGATATAATTTAAATTATTCACTGAAATGGTATAATTGTAGGTTTTAAATATCAAATAAAACTACAATTGGGTTAATTATTTTTTACAGATAGCCATAAACTGTTTTAACCACATACTATTAGCCTATTTCCGTAATTCTATGCTCTCTCCATCCTCGTATACCACTATTAAGTGATAAATGCTTCAAGCTTTAATTCTTTTCAACTATTATTTTTTACACATCCCTCGGCTTATATTATCCGTTACTGTAAGATCAATTATACGTACTGCAAATAAAATTAAAGCCAAACCGATAATCTATTTTTATAAGGCTTTTATTCTCATTCGGTTTATTCCGTACATTAGAATTTGGTCTCTAAATAGAATAGATAGGTGCTATATTAAGGAATGTATTATTATATCTTTATGTGATTATTTATAGCGCTAAAATGTAACTTACGATAAAATTTGACACACCAGTCATAATGACTTTTGGGAGCGCATTAATTATGCACTAACCTTTGCTTTGCTGTTGCAAATATTATTACCGTAAATAAGTAATATAATAAGTAATAAGACTGAATAAAATAATTAATATTAGTCAATGAAACTATGCGAGTTACTGCCTTTGTCGAATAGGTAATGTTCTTATAGGTTTCTTATAACCATTTCAATGAACTAACAAGACGTTGGTCGTCTCGGTAGAATTTTCCAGGGAGTTTTTGTGGCAAGTAAGAATCTATGATCCGTGGTACGGTATCATTATATATTAATACGTGAAGCCTAAACTTTGTATACCTTTTTAACGGAATTGGGCGAACGGATGAACGTGAAATTTGGCATAGTTAAAGTTTATATGGAGGAGAAGTGCAGAAAGCTATTTATTTTATATAAAATTCATTAGAAGTACATTAAATTGATTAAAATATGCATTACTCACACTAATGCTTCAATTTAACATAACATATACACACATGTAAATAAAAAAGACATTTTGACATCTGTCAATAAAGGACTTCAAAAAAGGTTGTGAAGGAGGTTGCTATGCTCGACTGTGTGTATTATTTTACTCTTACGTTGCAATTACCCTTTTTCATTCTACATTCAACAGTGATATTAACCCTAATAAAATTCAAACTTAAAAAAATCAATGAACTATGGTCGAATGTCGACCATTGGACGCCCACTAGTTAAATATTAATTCCCACCGACTTCGTCGTTCATCGTGCTCAATAACCAAATATGAATGAAATTTAAAATCCACTACATAAGATTCCAACATCCCACCAAAACTCTATGAGAGTTAAGTACAAATATTTAAGAATACAGGACTGGAGTAAGAACGAAGGAGGAATACAGATAGCGTGGAGTATATACGAGTATGATGTGTATATATATATGGTACTATATATACTATATTCAGTTGGCAGTTGATAGAAGAGAGTGGAATAACATTGTGTACTATCTGCCTGATATAAATCACAACCTGCATACAATAGGTTAAACATGTTCAAGGGTGTGTGTATTCGGGATCAGCTGATATACATTCAATAACCAATATAGCGGTGGGTTTCCGTACTAAACTCAATCGCCACTACCACGTACGGTAAAGCAGTGACTAGGGAAGTGTGGGTGTCTTTGCCTTGTTGGTAACTTCCGTTCTTTAGATTGCATTATTCTTATCAAGTACAGTGAGTCACTTTGTCATGTTCGGATGTGAATAATTGGGATAAGGAAAAGAAGAAAATGAAGAATGAAACTGATGAACAAATTGTCTTTTATATCGAAAACGGTTATATGTCAATTCTTCTTTTTCTTCTTTTCCTTATCCCACTTATTCATATATGTAACATGACAAAGTGACTCACTTAACTTATTTCACCTAAGTAGGGTCGGCACGTATTTTCCTTTTCCATTCTCCCTTATCACATGTCATCTCAGTATTCACACCTTTTTACTTTTCACTTTCACTTTTCAGTATACACATCATTTTTGACACAATCCATATATACTTGTTTAGGTATTCCTTTACTCCTATATCTTCATACTCAAAACTTTTCTAGTTACAAGACTTTCATCTCCTCTCATAATATGGTCTTACCATGCTAACGTATTATTCCTCAACTTCTGTGTCACTGATACTTTTTTAAAATTTCCTCTGGCTCCTTCTTAATCTTATCCATTCTAGTTACATCACACATACATCTTAACATTCGCATTCTTCTTCGCATTCTTTAGTCCAGCGCTCGGATCTGTATAATAATACTGGTCTTATGGTTTGTAGGTAGTAGAGCCACACTGAAGCTATTACTGGTTTCAGCATGAATGGGTAGGCTCGCCCGGAGTACTACTACCCGACCCACAGAAACACCCACGTGAAGTAACAGTGCTTGCATTGTTGCGTTTCGTTTGGTCAGTAAGAGCGCCGAAGGACCACTTCCTTCCCCCCAACTTCCCTCATCCACCCTGGCCCTATGCACACCACCCAACTCACAGAAACACCCATGTAAATAACAGTGCTTGCATTCTTACGTTTTGTTCGGTCAGTAAGAACGCCGGAGGACCACCTCCCTCCCCCAACTTTCTCCTAACCTCCCTCATCCACCCTCCGCCTATGCAGAGAATGTCAACGCACTTACGACTCTCCTTGTGTTGCTACTGTCTATGGACGGCGGAAATCACTTACTACCAGGTGACTCGCCTGTTCGATTGCTCACTATGATATAAAAAAAAAATTATACACCTTCCCTTGAGTTTCAGCTGCATTCGTGAATGACAAACTAGCCCAGACACCTTTCACCATTTCATCCATCCGGCATCTGTTCTACTCTTTACGTTCTTTTCTATGCCACCGTCGTTGTGGAACAATGGACTGAGCAACCTAAAATTGGAGCAGACTGGTAAGGACACACCATTTAAATTTATATGGCAGAAACAAAATGCACCTCCGAAGTAAATAAACCGTAAAACACCACCTCGATGCATTAGACAGGTTACAGGTTGCTGTTTGTACCGTAACGTTGCCACGTATACAGGTCCGCTTTAGTTACGAAGGGTTGGCCGAATTTATTACTAAATATATTTACACGGGAACTCCTCAAGTCCATCTATCGTTCATAATCATTCAATTAATTTATGTATATTTTTTTAAAGTCTTGTTTATTCAGTTACGAAACAGATTTATTTTTTTGGAAATTTGTAAATTGCCTTAAAATTTGCGCCAGTAATATTATCTCTAAGTTCTCTCTCAGAGCGTGAAAAGATTTCCCGTATAAGATACATGTAAAATTTGATATATTTTTTTTGTAACTCGGCGGCATTTTATGCAATCGTATGGTCCGACCTCAGGAATTACTTAGAATTAACCCATATTCTAAGACGTTCCTCCACTCGCTCGCACACTTACGCTCAACGTTACTTAACTTCGATGATCGACGAGAACCGGTGTTTTCAACTCTCTACCCGAAACAGTGTTCACCCCCACAACTATTCCTCACACAAAAACGTTACCGATCATATTTTCAAAGCCCTCCTCCTATATACCAAAATATCGTTGAAACATGCCGGGATTCGAACCCGCGAGCATCAGATTGATATTTCACCGACCATAACGCTGTATCACCATAACTATTTTTTTTTTTCACCCGTGTTTAATTTTTAATATTTATTATAAAGTAGTTTTTCCTGGCAGCTTCGCTCGCGCAAATGTAAATGTAGCCTATCCCTAGGGAACTGTTTTTTTATAGAAAGTGCTCTATATACTCTTTTGTATCTATTACAATGTATTTGATGAAATTCATGATAACTGGTTGAATAGTTAGAGTGTGAAAGCGTAACAAACAATCAAATAGGGTAAAAGTGGAATAATTGGTCTAGGGGGATGGATGCCATATAATTTAAATTGTTACTTACAAACAATACAAATACTCGCAAGGAAATAAGTCCCCTGTTTTAGAAATATATGAGTGATCACCAAGTTGAAAGAAATGTATGTTGAGATTATTTATTTTTAATCGTATAGCTAAATAGAATATCCATCTTTTATTATCGTCGATTGATTGATTAGTCTATTTGTCGCTGCGAGTTTCAATTTATGTGGAACAGTCCAGCGGACAAAAATTTGTTACTCTTTAGTAACAACCGTGTATTTTGAGTTATTAGTAAAATATAGGAAGAGTATTTTAAACAAAGAAACTTACATTCGCATTTATAATAAGTTAGGATACTTCGTATAAAGTTAGGATCATTATCAACAGAGTTAGGTAAGGTTCGGTAAAGTTTCCATAAATTAAGTTTACTCCATAGAATAAGCCGCACTAAAAGATACTTCGCTACTATAGGCATTCACAGTTCGGCCCTTGTCGCTTATGCTCGTTTCTCGTCGGATGACCAATGCGACCTCAAGCTCACCCCCCTTCGGCAACGGCTCAAGCCTAGGTCCGTTCCCTCGGCGTGGAGCCCTTGAGTACGCTGCTCGCGCGATAAAGTGACACAAAATCTTACATCACTGCGACAACATTACACATATCACCTCCACACACGTGCACGCATACACGCTTACACATGATTCAATTAATTTATGTATATTTTTTTAAAGTCTTGTTTATTCAGTTACGAAACAGATTTATTTTTTTGGAAATTTGTAAATTGCCTTAAAATTTGCGCCAGTAATATTATCTCTAAGTTCTCTCTCAGAGCGTGAAAAGATTTCCCGTATAAGATACATGTAAAATTTGATATATTTTTTTTGTAACTCGGCGGCATTTTATGCAATCGTATGGTCCGACCTCAGGAATTACTTAGAATTAACCCATATTCTAAGACGTTCCTCCACTCGCTCGCACACTTACGCTCAACGTTACTTAACTTCGATGATCGACGAGAACCGGTGTTTTCAACTCTCTACCCGAAACAGTGTTCACCCCCACAACTATTCCTCACACAAAAACGTTACCGATCATATTTTCAAAGCCCTCCTCCTATATACCAAAATATCGTTGAAACATGCCGGGATTCGAACCCGCGAGCATCAGATTGATATTTCACCGACCATAACGCTGTATCTTTTAATATGCGGAAATAGTAAAGAACACGCCAAAAATTATATGCATAAGCACGTGATTTTTTAAATGAATACGTGTTTTTTTTTGCAAGAGATATGTTTATAATTTCACGTCATAGCATGATAGTAAGCGTGACCGATCGTATTGCGCGGCTTGCGTCAGATTAGCGACTAGCGACTAGTATAGCGGTATGTGTACATATAATATTGATATTGAAAGGAAACTTCTAATGCGACTTCCAACAAGGTTGTGTTAAACGTTTAACGCTATCATGGAGGGGGTATGAAAGCACTGTTGCGTTAAACGTTCAACGCTCCTGGGGAGGGGTAATAGAAAGAGACAGAGCGAGAAAAATAATCAAACATTTCGTATCTTACTTTAGTTATCATAATCCCATTGTAAATGTTGTATATTTGGATATTTCGAAGCTTCACAATAATTTTCATATGTATATTTCCTTTTTCGAAGAAATCATAAGGTTCTTCATAAAACGCTCACGTCACTACTGGATGCCCTCTTAACAGTGCGACAGTTTATTATTATTATTGCTCACGAAACACATCACCAGACAGACATTCCTGAAGATCGTAAATGTTCTATATAAGATGCTATATACGTACTATATGTAAGTTTACAACGGCCGGCGCTTCGGCTGTAATTAACTATTTATTACTGGTAACTCTATCAAATAAGATGCGAAGCATTTATATTTTTTATTCATTTAGTGCATCGTGAGAAATACAAGTGAACAATTCTGAGAAGTATCGACATTTTAATATATATAAATAAAAACGGAATCGACTTTTATTACTACTATTCGGGCCTTTGTATTTTTTTCTCCTGCCACTCCAGGATAGGCCGACGTTGGATGTTGTAAATTTTTTCACCCGTTTCGATTGCTCTATACCGGTGCTTTTGTGTTTCGAATTCACGGTAGCACATTTCTGAGTCGATTTCGATAGTGTACGTATCTGGTTCTGCAGGAGATTATTTTATGATGAAATATAAATTCGACATATTATCATTATTCTTATGAAGTAACGAGCTGTGCCCGCGACTCCGTCCGCGGGGAATCTAACGTAAAAAAAACAGTGATTCATAAAATCATCTGAATGCATTAAGTCCATCTACTTACCTACTTTTCTCTCGTACTTAAGTCGCGCCGTTATTACAATAACAAATAACTTTTGATAGATTGAACCGATTTTAATAAAACTAAAACGATTTTATTTTCTTGGTGAGGTTTTATCGTGAACGCAGTACTTTAGCAGTGATGCGTATTCATACAAACAGATAGACAGACAGATATCTCTAATAATGATTGAAATGTATTTAATTGCTTATTCGTAGAGACCTGCAACATTTTTTTAACAATAATCTAAAATGTAGAGACACGTTAGATTGACATTTTTATTATATGTATAGATTATGTGCAAGAGACAGCGCGCTCTGATGACTTATTCTAGGCCTGGGGTCGTATAATGTCGTCTATTTATTAATTATTCGTGAGGTAACATATTGTAAATCGTTCAAAATGCAAGTTTTTGCATTATAAATACGATTTCTACCTTAGGTACTATACAATATCATACATACAGGAGTACATCACGACCTAGGGACTCTAGGGTTAGGGATTCTAGATGTGTAGATCTGATATGTGAGACGCACGGTCTTTTCCACTGGGCTACTACATCACCCTAATAACCACTATAAGTTAATCGCTAGACTAATAACTGACCCGTGTCAACTTCGTTGGTCGGTAAACATGCAGTATGCGATATGCAGTAAGTGGGAAAAGTCTTTTGTTTTAAACTCTTGAGACGATAAATTTACTTATTTTCATAAGAGTTCATAATTGGTGTTGATTATATGACCAATAAACATCACTTAACGATTTAAATTATTATTTTAATATAAAAAACTACGTTTTTTTGTGACTTAAATATAAAAGTAAACATATGTAACTCAATCATATATCATTCATCATTAAGGTAACGGTCGTAAGAAACGTTTTCGTTCGACCGTTTTTTCTTAGAGTTTCCAAATCCGACTACCACAATAAAGTCTTTTCATTTTCCAGGTTAATATATAGCTTATGATACTCACAAATAACGAGGCTTACTATTGGTAAAAGAATTTTCAAAATCGGTTTAGCAGATCCAGATATTACCCCCTACAACCTTACAAAATTTACCTTTTTTATAATATTAGTATAGATAAATGCCTTATTTCTAAACTTCTGTTGACCATAATTCATAAAGGAAACGAGAACAGACAAAAATAAATTATAAAAATAAATGTATACGTAAAGCAAAATTTCTCCTTACATGACACTTGAACAGCCTCCTGCATGGGGGTTAAAGGCATGCCGGTGGGTTAAAGGCCTCTCTCTCTCTCCTTTTGTAGGTGGTAGAGTCACGCTGAAGTTATTACTGGTTTCGATATGAATGGGTCGGCTCATCCGCGGTACTACTACCCGACCCACAGAAACACCCACGTGAAGTAACAATGCTTGTTGCATTATTGCGTTTCGTTCGGTCAGTGAGAACGATGGAGACCCACCTCCACTCCCCTCCCCATTCCTCCCCCCCCACAAACACAGGCTGGCAACGCACTTGCGACTCCCCTGGTGTTGCTAGTGTCTATGGAAGGGGGTGATCACTGAGCATCTGGTGATCCGCCTGTTCCTTTGCCTGTTATGATATCAAAAATATCATTAAGCACGATTTGAAATTAAACCGGTGTGTGTGGAATTATTCACAAAAACTATTATTATGTTCTTGTGTTTCTCTTTTTAACTTTGTTACTTTAAGTATTAAAACTGCGTTAGTTTTAAATATTCTCTCATATAACTCCAACGGTACCCTATTCTGCTAAAGGATTCGAGTGTTTTCTTAGGATCCTTATAATAATGATGCTCGGTACAACAAAAGACTCTTCGATAATTTTGCAATCATGGTACCTACTCTTAGACACAACCGTTTGTTTTCTTTATTATTAAATAATTTCGTGTTTAAATGTATATTTGCGTCATTCATACCTATTATTGATAACATTATATCCGGCGAGTATTTATTTCTCTAAATATTTGTAATTTTTTCTCATCTCATATATTTCAGGAGGTATCCAATTCTCTTAGCAAAAAATGGTGCTTGGCTCGTTAATTATTTACCAATAACTTAAATAAAAATTTCAATATATCTCACTTTTTCTCCTTCGCCAAGAGGAAATCGTATATTAGTAGTAGTAACATATTATATTCACTTATCGCGGCCGTAGACTATTAGTAAAATCTTAAATAGATATTTTAAAAACATGCACAAAAATACAATATTTAACTTGTATGTATATAATATACGATGCGTTCAATATATCACATTAATACATATTTTGTTTTTCATAATAAATAATAAATTTTATAGATCATATTAAAACCGAAAACTAAAACCGACCAGGTTCTGAATAAAAGATGACATTAAATTTACACTATTCCATATACAAAGCCTTGCTCCAAAAGCCATAATTATAAGTAATTATAATAAATCCCATTAAAGTGAAACGGAGAAGTTTTTATTTTATTTGTACTGTCCCTAATGCTATCGTCTAAACTTATGGCGCAATCAAAAATTTGCAAAAAAGAAACATTCACAAAAACAAAAACATACGCGTAGCAAATAAACAATGGTCCAAAACAGCGAATTCATTTAACGTCCACAGCCTATACATCAGGCTCTAAACACACAAGGCCTGTCCAGAGTTCGATTCCAATAGTTATGCAAATAGCGATCGGGAATGTAATGAGTGCTCGGCTGTTATTTAGAACCGCCTCGTAAGTCAAACTCTTCTTCGGAATTGGACACAAGATAATGAAAACTATCGAGTCGCTATTTTCACATTTCAAGATGATTTTATATTTAATTTTATATACAGATAACCGCCCACGTCTTTGTTCACGTAACTTCACTACATATTATAAAACAAAGTCCTCTGCCATGTCTCTCCGTCTATCTGTCTGTCTGTTCGCTATAAACTTAAAAACTATTTTCATTTTCATGAGCTTTTCATCAGTAGATAGAGTGATTCACGAGGAAGGTTAGGTATATTAATTTATCTAGGTTTTTTTTTTATTATCAGGGCGGGACAACGTCCACCGAGCCCGCTAGTACGTTATATATAAACAATTATATATTATAGTAAGCATGGGAAGGAGGCAAGAGCATTGTTTACTTTTGCTGATCAGGGGGAAAGGGGCGCGGCGGTCAGTAATTACAAAAAATCTGCTTTCGTAATATTTGAACGACCCCATTCTTCTGATAACTATATATACATTTTTGAATTTATTTTAATAAATATTACATCTAAGTAACGAGGACTATAACTAAAAATATACTACTTGTATATAATATTACCAATTCTTTTATATATAGAAAACTAATAACATACTGCCACATAGTAGAGTAAGTAATAAAATAATACAAAATATATACATTCTGTGTTGACTCCATAGATTTCTTAGTGAATTCATCTCACACCTCGCTCGACCACGAAATTAATAACACGTGCTTTTTTAATTTTTGTTTCTCTCTTGCATTTATTATTATTTAAACTGAATTTCGAAACATTATTTATTACTATTTATATAACGTATGTTGATCATTTTTCAATGTTTCCATACAATTAACACTTCATTTCACCGTTAATTTCGTGCTCGACATGTGTTTTTTGTATCATATTTATGTTTGACCATCTTATTGTCTGTCAATAAATTATTAAACTTGCGCTGTTAACAATACTTTAATGACATTTAAAAGTATTCAATTCTATTGAATTAATTACAATCTGGGGTAACATTGTATTTGAATTCATTAGATATTAGTTGTAAACTTTTTTAAGAATTTATTTTGTTTTCCTTTTTTGTCGAATTTAGTTTTGGACATTCACGAAAAATCAGATATATTTGTATGTTTAGTGAAATTACAAATAAAGTTCAGAATCCTCAAAAATCACCACAACCGAAACAAAATCGAAGTCGAGTGTGATAAAGTGCCCCATTTTTTATTTCTGCGGATTCTTGTTCCTCATCTTTTTTCTACTTTCGATTATTTAATGTCTTCTTAAAAATCGTTTAAAATGTGAGCAATTATTGTTATTATTTTACTTAACTGTTTACTATTTTATATTTGTTCCGTTAGGTTATGTTACATATATTACTTGTTTTTCATTAAGAATATTGCATTTATGGCGGCATCATTCTTATCTTTTGTAGCCATTTTTAAATTATAATCCACAATGTCCCGCGCCGGAGCATCTGCGGCCCGATGGATGAAACTACTAATTGCGTCGTCAGTCACGCCGGTAAAGTATCTTTTCGGTATCCATTTTATTTATTGTTATACATTTATATTGACCCTTAAGATATAATATAAAAATCGTCAAAAAAATTCAAAAACCTAAACGAGTCTCAAGCCCTTTCAGATTTACCTACTTGTAGATGTTTCCACTCTAAGGTTTAGTATTTAGGAGAGATAACGCCTAACGAACGGTTGAGATTTCTAGTATAAGGCTTGTACGTTAACCATAAAGCTGACCAAATTGCCTGCATCAAACACCTATAGCCTAAATAGTTAACGACCTTTCGCTACCGCCCGGTTCATCAATTACCAAGGGAGAGGTTGAACATCTGCTCTTTCTCTCTCCTTCTCTATTAGCTCTTTTGCTAGGATCGCTACGTATAGCCTGACGGTAAACTTTGTACTGTGCCTTAGGCATGCGCGGGGAGGTGGGGAGCAAGCACGACCCATCTTTAGATATTTTATCACATATGCGTCTGACACAGACAGTCCCCGGTTCATCAATCACCACGGGAGAGGTTGAACATCTGCCCCCCCCCCTTACGTGACGGAATCCCATTCCCTCTCATTTGCGACTATTGCGACTTGACTACGGTCAGAAGCTAAAAACCGTGCTCTGTTATTGCAATAGTTAAGGCAAATCCCATGCAAATATTGTGTGCTAGGCATTATCGATTGCGCAGATTAGTTTGATTCTATTAAATTGATAAGTCGGTAACCGTCGGTAAGTTTGTAGTTGTTTTTATGCACTATGCCTGATGGTAAGCACGATACAATCCAAAAACAACGACGACCACCGAGAGGCACGTTATCCTGCGCCAGTCGCCGCTGTCATGCCAGCCTGCGTAAATGTTATATGAAGGAGAAATTGTATTTATAATTATGGTGAAATATATTTATTCTTATTTTTGATCATTCGGTTTTGAGACATATCTCAAACGTTACCAACTCACCGCTGCATACATAAGTTTACGACTGGTACGATTATATATATATATTTTTTAAATTCTTTCGAGAACGCAGTTTATAGTCGGTTAGTATAACTTGGCGATCCGAACCGATTTTGTTACGCTGTAAATTTTGATTGTTCGATGTTTAATTGCTTTAGTGCGGTCCGGAGTGGTTTTTGACACACGATTTTAATATTTAACTTACTCTAAGACATCCGTGATTTTTCCATTTGGCTACTAAATATTTGTAGTGAATGTTTATGTACATGTTTGTTAATAATTGATATTGTTTTGTTTAAAATTAAAAAAAAAGAAAATTAGGTTTAGATAGCTCATTTATTGAGGATGGCTATAAGCTATATATCATCACGTTAAGACCAATGAAGAATGTTTCAAAATCAGGTTTTTTTTCCTTTTGACAGCTTCCGCTGCGTGTTAGCCCAAAGTAACTATTCCACGTAGACGTTGCCGCGGACAGAAGCTAGTAGTGTATAAATGTAGAATAGTAAGTACACAAGAATCGTGACATATAACGAATATACTCGTAAATTTATAATTCGACACCTCGAATCTTCGATCTTAAGTAAAAGAAAACGATTGTTTGTCGAATGTATTTGACTAATGGAGGAGAAAAATTTACATAGCCGTTTTCTCTTCACTTATATATATATATATAGGAATATATGCATTTTAATTTATACAGCCTGAAAGTTTAGACAGTAACGATATTTATGGAGGATTCTCTGCACTCGATTCTCGTTCTAAATCAATTAATTCTCTTCACTTATATATATATATATAGGAATATATGCATTTTAATTTATACAGCCTGAAAGTTTAGACAGTAACGATATTTATGGAGGATTCTCTGCACTCGATTCTCGTTCTAAATCAATTAAAAAAAATAAGTGCTTAATATTTGACCTAATTATCTAGAAAAATACAAAAACTATACACAATCCTCTACGCGTCTATGTTGAAGCACAGTATCAATGACCGTCGGATGATTTCACTTTTACTTGAAAGTGTACGTGGGAACGGCATGAACAAATCAAAAAGGTTTATTCTCCATTTTATTATCGAAGGCTATTAACTCCGAGTTGTCTCTTACATCTTTCGGCAACGGTCATTATACTTAGGTTTGTGTTTATACTTTTGAAAGTCTTAGAATAAACTTTAATTTAGGTTCTCTTTGTTCTTTATTATTATTTGTTTTGATATTATTATTATATATGTTACTTGTGACCATGAAATATTTTATACTAGAATACTGCAAGTATTTAACCTTTCACCTGGTATATGTGTAATATTTAGTCTGGCCATAAATACTGTAACAATTAAAAATAAACAAAATATTACAGTTGAATTTGGAATCTGTCATTTTTATATGATTATTTATTGAGTTTTCTTATTTTGGCGTCAATACATTGCACAATATTTTGCGATATTAAAATGGAGTGGGGTGATAAAGAGAACCGAATCGCTGTGATTGCATTACACAAAGTAGGTATGGAGCTAAATGCAATATTAAAAACTCTCCATATACTTGCTATTAGTAAAATGTTTATGTACCGGGCTATTAATAGGTACAATGAGGCCTCCTCTGTTTGAGACAGAAAAAGATCTGGGCGTCCACGTTGTGATCGTACGAAAAAGGTGGCCAAAGCAGTAAGGGAAAGAATTCGAAGAAATCCTGTCCGAAAGCAAAATATTTTATCTCGGGAGATGAAGATAATGCTATCTAGAACCATGTCGCGTATTTTAAAAGATGACTTAGGACTTGCAGCCTTTAAGAGACGTACTGGTCATTTCTTAACTGATAATTTAAAAAAGAATAGGGTGGTAAAATCGAAACAACTACTGAAGCGGTACGCAAAGGGAAGTCACAGAAAATATTTTGTTTACGGATGAGATTTTTTTTACAATTGAGCAACATTTAAAAAAAAAACAAAATGACCGTATTTATGCTCAAAGCTCTAAGGAAGCTTCCCAATTAGTTGACAGAGTTCAACGTGGGCACTATCCGACTTCAGTGATGATGTGGTAGGGTATTAGCTATGAAGGAGTGACTGAGCCGTATTTTCGTGAGAAAGGAATCAAAACATCAGCACAAGTGTATCAAGATACCATTCTTGAGAAGGTAGTGAAGCCCCTTAACAACACTATGTTCAATAACTAAGAATAGTCCGTCCAGCAAGACTCGACGTCGGGTCATAAAGCTCGGTCTACGCAATCTTGGTTGGAAACGAACGTATCGGACTTCATCAGAGCTGAAGACTGGCCGTCGTCTAGTCCCGATCTTAATCCGCTGGATTTATGGTCAGTTTTCGAGAGTACCGCTTGCTCTAAACGCCATGATAATTTGGATTCCCTAAAACAATCCGTACGATTGGCAGTGAAGAATGCTCCCATGGAATGAGTGCGTGCTTCTATTGATAACTGGCTTCAACGTTTAAAGAACTGTATTGCAGCCAATGGAGACCACTTCGAATAAGCTTTTTATATTTTAAATTGTTTTATATTTATGTATTAAACTAACGTTTAAAGAACTGTATTGCAGCCAATGGAGACCACTTCGAATAAGCTTTTTATATTTTAAATTGTTTTATATTTATGTATTAAACTAACAGACTGTAAAAGTAAAAATATTATTTGCAATAGAAAGTGTTTTTTTCTTTGTTTCAGTATTTATGGTAAGACTATGTATATATATATGTATATATATATATATATATATATACATTTGATATTGGTATACATTGCTAAAGTAGATATACTTAAGTGTTTATCCATAAACGTTTCTATCTCTTATATCACCAGTAGGTGGCGCACTAGTCTATTATTATTAAATTCTATATTATAATTTAGCACGGATGAAGTCGCAAGCGGTTGTTGTAAATTACATAGTGGAAATATTACTTCAGCTTTATCTTTTCCCCTTAGGTTCGACAGAGTTTCGACGTCTGTTGTGCTCTTGAAAAGTATAGTATAGAATGAATAATATAAGCAAAGGAGATATAAAATATTAGTAATTCATGCAATAATAATAATCGATGATAAACACCATACACTCACAAAAAACCTTTTACCCGGTAACAGTCCATTGCCTGTCGCCGGTATTATGCCCACCTCTATATCTCCTTGATGGCGCTCGATGTATAATGTATGATTAATAAAATACGACAACGTATAAAAATTGCCATTTTGATAGGTTTGCCTATAATAATTACTTATTTAATACCATATCTAATAATTAAATAGAGAATCCTACCAGATTTATATGTTTTGATATAGCCTATATTATTACCCAAAGATTCATCTAAGATATACTTGTTGATGGAACGCTAACTATAGAATTTGAGTACATACATATATATTGAGTTAATTGGTCAATGTGAGTTCTCGTCTCAGCCCCTGTATTTGATGAAATGATGTCAGTATTCAAAATTAATATAGAATTCATTAAAATTTTCCACATTTTTTATTATTATAATATACCATTATTATTGTAATACAACTCGGCTTTTGTAACAAAAACTCTCTTAGCTTAACTGCGTACACTATATTAATTATACATTTTTATTTCGTTTTAATGGAATTTATATATTTTTAGTATCTATTAATATGCGAATGACGGTGATGTCTGGAAGTGACGTCTTTCTCTGTGCATCCGCCAAAAATAGAATATAACAGCCTCATGTTTGTAAAAATGTGTATGATGAAAGGTTAAACCAGATCGAGTTTCTTGCCAGTTCTTCTTGATGGGTTATTTTTCTAACCGGTAGAGTTTTGAAGTTTATTAGCGCCTACTCAAATCCTAAATTGAACAAACAATTTTTGATTTCAAATCAATGATATGTATAATTATTAGATCCTAACTAATATTATAAATACGAATGTTTGTTTGTTTGTTACGCTTTCACGCCTTAAATACTCTACCGGTCGTCATGAAATTGTACATATATGTTGCCAGGTATAAAAGAAAGGAGCTTTTATCGAAATACATACTGTTAGTACAGCTACGAGCAAAAGCAAGCAATTCAATAAAGCACGCTTGTGTAAACACATTTTTGTTTTTTTTTAAACAATCTACACAATAACTTCAATGCGACAAATAGTATTGGTTCCTCACACAAACTTTATTAAATTAGGAATAAAATTTTATGACATATATTTCATCGATAGTGTTGAAAAGTATCGATAGATTGTTTTTTTTTAAATTATTTATTATATAACCATTACTTTCCTTACAAATGTTATTATTCCCTTTTCCCTTAGAGTTTGAATTTAAAAAAAAAACTTGAAATATGCATTAAATTAATTCTGTTGAAAAGTATTAATATTACATTATTTCCTTAATTCTCACGATCTGTTAACCCCTTGCTGCCGTTAGGGGTTGAATTTTAAAGAATAACAAAAACAGTTTCATTGTCATTTCAAATAAATCTGACACGGAAAATATTATCACCCACATAAACTTCATCAGGTCTGTCCACGAGCTTAGAGATTGAATCTTGTAAAACGCCTTCTAATCGACGCCTGTAATTTACTAATCTATATTAATATTATAAAACTGAAGGGTTTGTTTGCTTGTTTGGTTGAAAGCACTAATCTCAAGAACTACTGGTCCGATTTGAAAAATTATTTCAGTGTTAGATTAGCCCATTTATTCATATTAGGAAGGTTACAGCTATACGTCATCACGCTAACACGAATAGTAGCGAAGCACCAATGAACAATGTTTCTAAAACGGGGTTACCGTACTTATTATTTTTCACCTTCTACATAAAGGAAGACGCGAATTAGAGTTAACCCAAAGTAACTATTCCACACAGACGAAGTCGCGGGCAGAAGCCAGTTATATAATATATTATGACTCGAATTAAACGAAATATCTAGTAATTTATTGACTACGGACAACTATAGCGGTGACAATATATTTTTGCGTGGGCAACTAACGTTTGAAATTTATCCGTGATAAGTTATCAGTTCAATAAAAGCTGTTGTGGTTTATTTACCCTGTTTAAAAATAGTAACAAGCCTGGACTTTCTTAGGAATTATTTTTCTCTCAAAGAATTTCTTGTTAATCTTAAGCAATAAGAATCTCCAAAGTTTATTTCGAATTCTTAACTAACGTTTCCCCATGCATTTGGCTAAGTTAATATAGATTTGACCTATATCTGAAATATAATATTTCTTTCTAAATAAAAAGGTATGTACATTTCTGTACTCCTGACGACATGCATGTAAAATTTCATGATGGTCCGCTGAATAGTTTAAGCGTGAGAGCGTAACAAACAAATATATTCACATTCGTCTTTATAATAATAGTTAAGATGAAGTGATATAGAGTTGACGAAACTGAACACGATTGGACTATAGCACGCTGTTATTAATTTTTTTTTATTGTAGCACCAAAGTGACTGCACTGTGCCTGATGATAAGCACAGTACAATCTGAAAACAATGGCGACCACCGAGTGACATACTATCCATCGACAGACGCCACTGTCAGACGATTGAACCATAGCATGCTGTTATTGATATGGTACCGCGTCAGAGAGAGTAGATTTCCGGCTAAGATTGGCTTGCTTTGGTTCTGTAAGGCGATTTCGCTATCTAACAGCGCATTTTTTTTTTCTCGAACTGACTACGCTATTGGCCTATTTGGAAGCCTCTATAGCTTCACCGGACTACTTAAGGCACTCAGCCAATTTCATTTGGGTTCTAACAGCGCACGTACACCTTCATACCTTTATAGTAGCGGTGCCCAACCTTTTTGGTAATAAATGCGCAATTAGAGAATTTAAAATAGCGGTGGGCGCATGTTTTTAAACATATTATTACCTACTTAACTTTATTTCCTTATATTAACGTCATGAATTCAAATCTACATAAGGTAGGATACTGTGCTGAATCCCACGGACTGTCTCTTAATCCCAACAAATCCCAATGCTTACTCATTTACTCACTAGGCAATTACAAAAGATAGATTGGAACTCTTTAGCACCCATCTGCTTAAATAATGTTACATTTCCCTATTCCACCACAGCCAAAAATCTAGGTGTAATCTTTAATAACAATCTATCTTGGAAAAATCATGTGAGTTCACTCAGAAGAAAAATATTTGCTTCTATGAGTTCGTTGAGAAGAATGCGCAATTTATTACCAACATCGACTAAGTCATGCGTGCAGAGTCATTACTTTTGCCTATCATTGATTATGCTGATGTCTGCAACCTGGACGCTAATCAGGAATTGATTAATAAATTGGAGCGGCTACAGAATACATGCGTTCGCTTTATTTAATGGACTTAAAAAATTTGATCATGTATCTGAATACCGCTCAAAGCTTAAATGGCTACCCATTCGGCACCGAAGAAACAACGACACACTTTCCCTCCTGTATAACGTTCTTCATAATCCCAATTCTCCTCTCTACCTACAATATAAATTCGAAATGTTAGGTTGCAGAGATTCTTCATCATGTCGTCTATGCTCTCAACATATACTTAAATTCTCTATCTGTCACACTAAATTTTATAGTAAATCATTTGCGGTTCAAGTTGTACGCCTATGGAATGCACTCCCTTGTGATATTAGGCAGGCAAGATCCGTGACATTATTTAAAAAATATCTCCACCGGCATTACCTCTCGCTGTCGTAATATAACTTTTGTATTGCGTTGTTTTTTTTTCACTTTTATTTATAATTTTTGTATTTTTTTTGTCTATTTATACTTATATTGACATTTATATACACTCGATAGTTATGAAAAAAAATGTCTCCTTAGGTTTGCCTGGAAGAGATGGCTCTAAGCGATAAAGCCGCCTAACTGTACACATATTGTAAACTGATAACTTATTTTGTACATTTTCAACGTGTGTGAAATAAAGAGTTTTATTATTATTAATTTACGTTTCTATAAAAAGAAACTCAAACAGCATATTCATTTCTTAAAGTTAAATCGCCCTAAGAATGACCATAATAATTGTTACACAGTTATCGTTTTCGCAATTAAAATACAAATAATAAACTACAGAATGAGTAGAGAAAATTAGAAATTTTTAAAGCATCTAATCTGGTTAACTCATCCAGTCGTGTATTACACCGATGTGTATCGCTGGTCCATTTCGCATTCGTAACGATCCGATAACGTCTGGTGCACTCGGTAATTCAGATGTAAATATACATTATAATTGTGCAATAAACTTAAGTTATAAGACAATATTTTTTGTCGATTCTAGTTTTTACAATCGACCATTTGTTTATCTTTTTAGTGTATTCTTATAAGAGATCTTATGACTACATTTTCAAATTCTTTGTAATTATACATCTTGAATTTGTATCTTGAGTATTTTTACAATATATTACAACTGTATTCTTTTAATTAAAATTTAAATATTTAAATATAGTATTCATGATATATAATATTATAGATGGTATAAAACAAAGTCACTATTCGCGTTTGTTTTCTTCGCCCTATCACTACATACTATTAAAGAAAGTTCTCTGCCACGTCTGTATGTCTGTTCGCGATAAACTTAAAAACGACTGTACGGATTTGAATTTTTTCATTTCACCTGTAGATAAAATTATTCATGAGGAAGGTTTAGGTATATAATTTGTCAATATATTTTATTATCAGGCCGGGATAACGTCCGCCGAGCCCACTAGTTTAATCTAAACTACGATTTTCGCTTACTTTTAAATCATTTGTCTCAGATGATTTATATTTATAATACATAGATATTCTATTATCTATTATCATGAATGGGTCGGCTCGTCCGGGGTAGTACCACCCTCTCATAGAAAACCGACGTGAAGTAACTGTGCTTGCATTGTTGCGTTTCGTTCGGTCAGTGAGAGCGCCGGAGGCCCACCTCCCCTCCCCTCTTCTCCTCTCCCTCCCCTAATCCCTTCCCCCAAAGGGTGGCAACGCACTTGCGACTCCTCTGGTGTTGTTAGTATCACTAAACAGCAGGTGACCCACCTGTTCGTTTGCCACTTATGACATTAAAAAATATATATATTAAATGTAAGATCTAATGTAACCTTTTTGACATTTTTTACATGCTTTTACATGACCAACTCTGGCTATAAACCATTAAGACAGTGTTCGGTAAACTCGTCACCCAAAAGAACCAAATAATAACAATAGATACAAAATTGAAATTTACTCAAAGAGCTATTTTTAAACGTGATCTCTGCTTTGGTAAATAAATACATTTAAATGAAAATAATTCAGATTTAGTAAGATTAAGTACGCTTTGGAGCATTCCTTTACTAAATATGACTTTTTTTTGGTGATAACAACTTGCTATAGTTGCAAACCGTGCTATAGTTGCATCCTAAAAATGTGTCTATTTTCTGTAGACTTGCATTTCAAATATGTTAACTTGCTTCTTATAGGACAAGTTGATAAAGAATATTATGTATCCCCACTAAACATTTTGAGGAAGAGCCGTAGCCAAGCAGTGAAAGAGGTGTATGCAGCTCACGAACCGTAGTTTACCGATCACTGTCTTATGTCTAACATCTAGTCTTAATTTAAAAAAAAAAGCTAAGTTACTTGTTACGATGACCGCTATCTGCCGGTGAAAGTCCCGTAAATATCCGTCTTACCGTTTTGGAGATAGCACTGTGGGCGAAACCACGGTTACCAGCTAGTCTAAATTAAAATAGACTAAATTACCTTATAATGTCGGCTATCTGCCGATGAAGGTCCCGTAAAAATAGGTCGAACTGTTTCGGAGATAGCACTTTTTTTATATAGTAGCACGGCAAAATGACTGCTCTGGGCCTGATGGTAAGCACAGTACAATCCAAAAACAATGGCGACCTCCGAGTGACGCACGATCCATCGCCGATCGCCGCTGTCATGCCGGCATGCGAAAAGCTTGATATGCACAGGCTGATGCCGGAATGCGACCCGCTAAAGCGAATCACTATGATGGACTTTTTCGCCATATACATGGTGGTTGCGACCCAGTCAGGCTGTAAAACCCTACGCTTTCACCATTGCCTCGTTCGTTATTCAGCAAGGTGCATGCACCACGTGCAGGTGAGGTTGGCTAAGTGTGTATATTTCAACTGTCACTTGCCTGTAACTATTTGTCTAAGAGGTAGGAACGGTTTCGAGAACGAATTTTAATAAGCCAGTTTTTTATATATCTTTATGTTCTTCCAAACAACGTGCGGTTTACCGGGCTGCCGGTAAACGTTGCGTTTACTTGTGCATATCGCACCTTTACAGACAAAAATATAAATTTTAGAATGTTTTATTACACTAACTTTGAGACGCTATGAAAACATGGAATTATTATTGTTAGATATTTTTGTTATTGACAATAATGGGTATGATGCCATTTAAAAAAATTAAAAAGATAGTGATTTCAAACCATGTTGGGATAGCCGCAATTTTATTATTATTTTATTTAGACATAAATAAGTACAAATGTAATCTTCCAGACATTAATTCAGTTATTTACTCAGTAGTCAGACCGATTTATTGCTATAAAATAATATGTATATAGAAGAACTTAGCTAGCTAGTTAGAGCTAGCTTAGTTTAGGTATAGTTTAGTGCAGCGCTGGCTGCACGAGAAAGATAGCAATAATTGTGGCAGCGTAACATACGCTCGACGCATATATTTAAGATGGCGTCAGTCCTAAGTCATATGTTTACGTTTATCGTTGTTTACGGTGATATCTTAATATCATAATGGTTAATAAAATGAAATGTGTTTTTTGCAATCGACAAAATAAAATGGTTTTTAAATTAATTATTTTTATTTATAAAATATATCATCGGGCACATAAATATAATATATAAAAATATAAAATATAGTATATAAAAACAAATGTCTGGCTGTAATAAATTCATGTTTTTAATAGCGTTTAAAGGTTACTGAAAAATGAATCTAAAATTATTTATAAATCAAAGTTTTAACCTGTAAAGGTGTGATGCGCATTAAAAAACACAACGTTAACCGGCTACCAGGTATCACGAACCCTGTTTGGAAGGGCATAAGAGAAGACATATTAATGAACCAGCTTTTCTAAAATTCTTGTTCTTCCAACGTTGCTGGCTCTTATGCTAAGGTGTCGCATAAATGTCTAGTTACACTTTTTTCGGTCTAGCTCCCATCCTTTCAGAGCGTGTTTTTTTTCTTATATCGTAGATGGCAAATGAACAGATGGGTCACCTGATGTTAAGTGATCACCACCATCCATGGACACTAACAACACCAGAGGAGTCGCAAGTGCGTTGCCACCCTTTGTAACGCGCAATAAGGAACTTCGTTCCAAAAACATAAGGAGATGTACTATAGCTTAAATTTTTAGCTAATTTGTCTGCTATATATGTATAGGACAAAGAAAATGTACCAAAATCCATTAAGAATTTCATTAATTACAAGTTTTTGTCTTTCGTCCGTTATCCTGGAGAACCCCTTGCGTTTTATGGGACATAAAGTATTCTAGATGTAACCTTGTAATATTAGTTATCACTGTGTCAAGTTTTGTCAAAATTGGTTCAGTACTTTTAGAGTGATACGTGTTCACAGGAACAGACAAACAAAAATTGTAAATGGATTAAGTTTGGCTTCTTTATCGAGAACAAAGTCTATCCCGATTATAATTTTCAAAAAATATTCAATGTACAGATTTGACCTCGTTACAGTTTTATTATATGGTAAGTATGTCTAGAAATAAAATCCTGGTAAAAAATGACAAGAACAAAAACATACAGTAAAGAATGATGTTAATTTAAAATACAATGAAATCCTTTACACAATTATATATTTAAATTACTGCAGAAAAACACTAATTAGATAATGAAAATACGTAAACGTATAATGAAAATTCGTGGTAATAGTTAAATATTATAATAAAGCATATAGATATATACATCTCGTTAATTTTGATACCGGTTACCTTTAGGAATAGTTAGGCCAAGCTTAAAGAAGAAGAATATTATACCTAGAATTGCTACATATTTATTCTTAGAACGCACGTAGAGTGCACGATATTATTCTGAGAATTAACTTGGAATGCTAAACGGAAAAACATAATCACTATAATAAATTATTTTAATTGTGAAGGAGTTATAATAAAATATGCAAGAACTTGTCTTAATACTGGTTAATTGAATGATAGATATGAAGATTGGAAAAAATATTCGAAGGAAGTTTGGACCTCTTTCTGCAGTTCTACCACATTTACCACATTAATAACCTGCATATATAACCTATTCTTCTTCTGATAGTCTTAGCGATGAACCATCGGCCATGTTCCCTATTTGAAGTCAACCTGCTTTCTAATTTTCCGCTACTTTTGTTGGTGTTGTATCATTTCTGGCATCAGACTTGTCATCGTTGCTGGTCATGATTATAGATAGTGTAGACGGCCCTTGTGTCTGATAATTTTGAATTCTGTGTATTATATGTCAAAATAAGCGTAGATAACTTTTAATTCTATATTATAAAAGTTATTTTGTGATTTTCTTTTACACGCTAGCGCATCATCTGACGTCCAATATTTTGATTCCTTTAAAGAAGATAGCCAACAAAAAGTACCTACCAGGTATTATTACATAGTATAAAACAAAGTCCCCTCCAGCGTCTGTCTGGTCGCGATAAACTCAAAAACTACGGAACGGATCTTCAAACGGTTTTCACCAGTGGATAAAGTAATTCATGGGGAACGTTTTAGTATATAAATTTGTCTAGATTGTGTCAATGTTTTGTATAGATTAGTAGAAATATAACGATAATTGTTGGACAAGTCGGAAAAATTCAAACGGCCTGGGAGATTTCATAGAAAACGCTGTCTAATCCTTTTGAGATATAACAATGAATGTTGGGTAAATGTAATAAGTTTTTTTTTTTTCGTTCTGACTACGCTATTGACCATGCAAGGTCTTAACAGCTTCACCGGACTACTAGTTTACTATTGTATGTATAGGTTTAAATAAAAGAAAGTGACATCCATTGCAAAATGTATTGTCGACTTAATATAATTACAATGACATGATACATTTTTCTTTTTCTTTCTAGCCAGGTGTAAATAATCAAACAGCAGAGATAATATAGATCTACAAAAAAGTCTGTGAGGGCATATATCTATCTATTAAGGATAGCCCACTATACTCATTATATGTTTAAAAAACAGTGGGCATACAATTCTAAAGCTATTTAGCCGTATTAGGGTGGGTTTAAATATAACGACAATCGTTGGACATGTCGGAAAAAGTCAAGCCGCCTAGGAGTTTTTATCGAAAAGGCTGCCTAATCCTTTTGATATATAACAAAACAATGTATGTTGGGATATTTCCCTTTTATAGATCTACAAAGAAGTCTGTAAAGGCATTTTTTAAGGTTAGCCCACTATACTCATTATATATATTTTTTAAAGGTGACGTATAATTTGTAACTATATAGATGGATACAGTATTGATAATTATCAACTTAAATACTTTAGTTACATTAAGCATTTCATGTACATTCATATCTTTATTCTAATATATAAATATCACGTGTCACGGTGTTTGTGTTCGAACTCCTGTTTTATTGAAATTTTGAATGAATATTTGGTATGTTTGTGAATAAGTCGTAAAGTATATTTTATATATGTAGGTGATTAGGATTTTTTTTTGTATTTTCTGACAATTTTTTTTGTAGTGTTGTGCTGTGTAGAAGTGTTACATTGAACAATTTTTTTTTACTAAATTACAAGAGAAATAAGTTACGCCTATTTACGCCTATTTACGCCTATTTTAACATAATTGAAATGTATACATTTTGGGTATAAATGTATGTAGTTTGTATGTTATTATACTTTTGATCAATTTGGCTGTAATTTTTATATATATACTGAACTCTTATTGAGTTTAATTAAATTATTATCTTTTCAAATTATAAAACCTTATTATTTAAAATCTTTATACAGATAATAAATCGCTGGCTAGATCAATACTGTACATTACATATTTTTATGAAAATTATAATCGGGGTGATCATCAGATGATTTATCTGTTCAGTTATGCTTTTCTCGAGATAATTAGGTCAAATATTATCCATCTATTTTTTTAATTGATTCAGAACCAAAAATTACTAATGATTGTTCTGTAAAAATATTGCCAGCGTCTAACCTAACACCCAGTAGTAACAAAATATGGAGCACAAAGACAAAAACTGAGTCAACTTATGTTTGTTTTCAAAAAATTACCTATTACGGCGTTGCTTAGCAATGAGTGATTCCAGAATCAAGTTCAGAAGATTTTTTTTTGACAACATATACCTACACAATATTATATTGCGATGTAGAAAATAAGTCTCAAAAGTATCTAATAGACTTTTGTCAGTACATGTGTTGTTTCGATATTTAATAAAATTTGTTTTCCAAATACTGATGAGTATTGGAATTGTTGGGTGCAGGGTTGTAAATTTACGATTAGAATAATGAGTTTAGGCGTTTGCAGTTGCCATTCAATACTATATCTATACTAATATTAGGTCTTTATCTATGAAATTGCCGTTTTGTATGAAAATATTTAAACGAATTTTTTTCATGTATTTTTTATTTATATTAATCGAAGTAATCACCCATGCAATCAATGCATCTTTGCCAACGCAGTGGCAGTTTATTGATACCCTTCTTGAAGAAATCAGCTGGACGGGGGCAACAAATTCTTCAAAGGCATTTTGTACTGCCTCTCGGGTATTGAATTTTTTTCCCGCCAAGGAATTATCCAAATTCTGGAAAAAGTAGTAGTCTGTAGGCGCAA